>VWPU01016145.1:0-63586 GCA_013398955.1 Callaeas wilsoni
GTATCCTGCCCCCACTGTAGAAAAGAGGACTCCTCTAAGCTTAACACAAAAAACTCAGAAACAACAGTGTTTTCATCAGACATCCCAAAATTATCACCTTTAAGATAAAATCCACTTGATATTTAGTTTTGCCTCAACTCTTTGAAAATGCTAGCAAAATTTTATTAACATATATTGAATGTAATATGGATATTAATTAAGAGAAGGGTCTTACTCTATTTTGTAATCAACTAAGCCAGAGTTGTGGGCTCCCTTAGGTACAATGTTAGGAACAGATGGTCATCTATTCACCTCAAAAGAAAACTGGTGTTTTGATAATGAAATCTTGATCACCTGCCATCTGCCTGCTAATGATTAGGAGCAACAGGATCATTTGTCTGAGGAGAAGCACATCTTGGACAACTTTGAGGGTTCTGATGATCTTGGTTAACAAAGTAAATCAGACATCAAATATCAGAAAGGTTATCAGTGAATTCAAGGTCTTCATTTCTTTTGTCAGGTTTAATAGATGTATATTAAACTATTCCATTTTCTGAAACTACAAGCATGTAACCCTCAAGCCACCATTTTGTAAAGTTTTGGCTTCCCAAAACAAAGACATAAGGTGAAACTTGAACTCTGGAACAATAACCAAAGTAATAAACCCTGTTGGTTTCCAAGCTAGTATTTGCAAACTCCAAGTCCAGCAGCAGAGGGAAAGCCCATAGCTGACCCTCAGCCATGCATTTGCTGTGAAGGACATGTCTCCCTGCCAGATGTTTCTTTGAGGCAATCCCTGCTTGCAGTTGCTACAGTGAGGTTTTTATTGAACACAAAAATAGCCAACTACAGCAGTAACTGCACATAGAGAAAACTTATTTCTCTCAGGAGAAAACAGAAGACAGTTCAAAAAGAAAAGTCTTGCACCCACTGTGCCTATAAAGGGTAGGGTTTTTCCTCTGATTTTCCTTTGTACTTCAGTAACTTTCAGACTGCCTGAGCTTAACAAACCAAGAAGACATTTCTGTGGATGTACAGGACATAATGTCTTCCCTTCTGAGGCTGGTTAGCATAACATCATCCCCTGACCCTCTCTGAAGTCTCCTGCTCTAGTGCCTTGATCATCCTCCCATGGTGTCCATCTCTCTCCAAGTTAGCATCTTGCCTTCTCCCAGCCCAAGGCTCGATGAAGCCCAGACACGGCACAACCAGATCATGGCAGATGAACAGTTGTCCCCTTTGTCCTTCTCCTGGGACATGGCTTTAACACAGCACATACAAGGCTGAAACCAAACAAATTCTCAGGTTCTACCATCTGGCATACATCACTCCTCCCCACAGGAATGTGAGCGATTCTCTCCAGATATAACACAGTGCTGTGCTTGTGCCCTAAGGGGATGTTCCTGGACAGTCAGAAGCATCGGTACTTTTGCTTGTCGTGTTTCTACGTACATGCCATATGTTTGACAAGAACGAATTTAACCTCATACATTTTGAATTCTTTTTCTTCACGGTACCTTCTCATTTTAGAAGTGTATCTATAATAGAAGGCTTTCCTTACGAACAAGACAGCAGTTTCTCAAGAGACGGAACAACTGCCACATGTTTCTTCTTTACTGGATATGGAAAGGGATGTTTTTTTCTGAAATACGTGCTACAGGATGTAATATTTCTTTCTATTTCTCTAAATGCACCACAGCAGATTCTGAGATATCTGTGGGTACAGCAGAAGAATTTTTGGTTTGCTTTGGATTTGGGTGTACAGCCATGTGTCCATTTCACCTGACCTGATGTGGATTTTCCATACTACAGTTCTAGAAATTGCTACAGTTATCTTATTTACAGTGTTATTTTTGTTTGCATCTTGGAAGTTGCATCAGTATAAATAACTGTATCTTTTTCTATTATTTTCCAGCAACATGGAAACTAAAATCTATCCATTACCTTTTTTTAATCAGCTTGTGCTATATTCCACAGTGAAACATGGTTTCTGTCCTCAAGGTCTGGGACAATAGTTCATTTGGCTACTCACTTCTGAGTCAACTAGTCAATATTCTCCACACAATCTTCTCTAACAATACTGATATTCTCCAATAAAGCCATTCTCCCACAGGAAGTAAAACTGGCTGCTATTTCTACCCTCTGTGGGTATTTATATTTTTTGAGAGCATGCATACCGTTTCTCTTATAGTGCCCTTCTTTGAACTCTTCCCACAAGCCTTGCTTTCCATAACCAAGTGGTACACTAGTGTTTTCCTTCCATTCCTCCTGACTCAAGTCGAGAATACATTTTGCCATGTGCCTTAGTGCAGAAGAAACACTCCTCTCCCAATGCATCAAATGCTGTTCTGTGTATTGACTGGGTGACTCGGTTTGAGCAGCTTTAGGCTTCAAACCTTCCCATTAAAGACTTTTTCTTTTTTTCTCCTCTTCAGGCTCTGTTCCTCGACTCATCCTGTTTCCCAACAGATTTCACAGTAGTGGACTGTCAGCTTTCACATTACTTGGTTATACAGAGATAACTGACCTGCAACAAATGCTTTCCCACATGCTCAGTCCTACCCAGTCAGCCTGCCCTCATTTACCACAGGGCTTGTGGTCCTGCTGCCCCATGACACATAAAGAAGCTTCTAGAGCACCCCTATGCAGTAGGACAGGACAATTTGAACAAAAAGAGAGTGCAGTTGTTCAATGGTTTCTCCAAAGCACTGAAAAGCAGTGTCTGGAGAGATCTGTGAAGAAGGGAGTGTACGGATCATGCAAGACTTGCAATACAGAAAAATAATGCAAAGATCTAATTTCAGAGCCAAACTACACGTGTTGGAAACTCAGGTTAAAGTTAATTAAGTGGAGTACCTGGAGAAAGAATAATAGTGCAGTCACTGATCTTGGCTGGCTTCTTTTTTTTAATACTTACTAACTTTTCCAGGAAATAAGACCACATCTATTCAGCCTACAAAACACTAAAGATGCCCTTCAATAACAACAGTGATAGGTGCTAACAAGATTGATAAGTCATTACACTTAACCTTACTGAACAGATTTCATGTATCTAATTATGCAGATTCACAGCAGAGAAAATCCTGCTACGCAGGATAATGCTAGACTGGCACATGTTTTCCAACACCACAGTTACTAACACTTATGGAATTGCAGATTATGTTCTTATTAATATAAATGTCAACCTTTAGACAAAAGGCATATAAAGCTATTTATGGCTCCTTACCAGCCCCCAGCTGATGCTATATCAAAGTTACTCAAGGTTTTAATATCCAAAGACAAATTGTGATATATCAATACATAATAAAATGAATTTTACTATTAAAAAAATTCAGTGATGTAAAAGAACTATCACAAGTTATAGAAAGACTTGCCAAGGCATAAGAGACAATTAAATTCTCCTTTATATCAGTCTTTATTCTGTGCATTAATTCCCATTTACACAAATCATTTGCCCTTTCACACACTTTCAGAATGTCTTTTAATGAGTATATGAGTCATCTTACTATCCTGAACAAGTCAAAGATAGTATATTAGGTGACAAGCTAACTATCATTATTATTATTTTGCATTTTTTTTCCCCAAGTCATGGTCACCAGCTTTACATGATGGAAAACTCATGACCTCTCACTTCTAGTTCTCCCCCATCTTACAGCTGTGTAAAAAACCGCAAACGCAAGAAATTACAGACATTTATTACATTTCAAAATACTTTTTCACATATCTTCAAATCCTTTAGGTTGTAAGGCATTCCTTAATTCTGCATTACAGAAGTACAAAATATTTTATGTAAAACTGCCTTTAATAGAAAAGCATTACAGTTGCTTAACTTGGGAGGTTTAAGGATGCAAGGTTTAAAAGGAGCATTAAAATCTATTAGGCTCAACAGAGTAGTTAAAACACACAGATTGTTGGGTACAGAACCATTCTTTCAAGTCTAAAATGCAAGCAGCAACTCTTGTGCTCACTACAGTTAATTCCCCTTTTTCTTAGCTGTAAACTTTCCCTCTGTCTTCAGCATGAATCTCCTGGTGTTCAGTCTCTGGAAGCTTCTCTCCCATCCACTCAGGACTACTCCAGGTTTTATCCTTCCCAGACAAACACTTGTTAAACATGATCCAGACAAGCAAGGATTATTACTTAGACGAGAGAAACATGCTAAGATTGTCATGCAGTGTTTGATTCAATGCTCGTTTCTACAGCTTTCAGGTCAAGCACCCTCACTGCCTTTTCCTTCTCTGTGTTCTGGGTGAAATTTTGAACCTGAGACTTACTGTCACCAAAACAGAACAATGATGGTAAACAGTAAGTTCTTCTTGATTAATTTTTCGTTTTTATCACCAATATTCAGCTGCAAGTCTGTATATCCAACATAGTGAAAATAATTCCCCCTTAAATTGATGCAAAAACCCTCCAATCCATAAAAATCCAGGAAACTCAAAAAGGATAATTATAGCTATCGTGATTATTTGCAGTCTTGGATATGAACACACATCCCATCACACAGTAATGAAAAGGTTCAGATTCTCAACGGTCAGAAGAGAGATGAAATGCTTTACAGCAATACTGCTCATTTCATCACAGGCCATTATGCTGTAGCATTTAAGAAATACCGCAGAAATAAATAGTAAAGGTAAATAATCAATACAGGCCATATAGTTTTACTCATTTAGTTCATTAATCCATAGATGGCTAAGTGTCGATTTAATTACGTCTTGATAAAGATACGACATACTGAATGCAGCTTCAGAGAAGGCAGAATTATCTTCCAATGTAAACTTTTGGAGAAGGACATATTTACTATATTTTTGTCAAGTTATTTGTTTTGTTGTTTTGAAAACAAAGTAGAGCCAGAAAAGTCAGACCTCCATCTCTTGCACTAGTATTCTACTTACAGTAATAAATAATTCTCAAAAATCAAAGCCAGACATAAGGTGATGCCCCAAATTTCCCATCTATATCTGTTCAGCAAGACAGACCCTGAATATTATCTCCAGGCAACAGTTTGTGGAAAGAATATATACATACCTCAGGAGACGCCCAAACATCCTTGGGGAGATTAATTTGTGTACCAAAGACTCTTTATGATAAACTACTGCAAAATCAGGCTTATGGATTGCATTTCCCAAAATATATAGGATCACAATTCTGCCCTCAAGGAAGAGGTTTCCTTATTTCTACAGGAGTCTGCCTTGAGTCCTACTGGTTACTTGACTCCTGAGTGCCAGCAGGGGATACAGACTTGTTTTACTAAATTTTGGGTTGTTTGTAGCAAGAGTCGTATTCTCCTTAATATGGTTCCATGACCCCAGGATGCCCTGTGGAAACAGTGCCAGTGCACAGCCTGTGTGCCCCACAGCAGGCTGGAGGCACCCATGCTCCAACAGTTCTACCAGTAAGCAGGTGGTGGGAAAGATAAACACAGCCCAAGGCACGTGCAATTTCCTGAAGTCATTATTAAAGAAAACATCCATACATATGCTCTATCACTTACACACATGGAAACCTAATGCCTCTCAGGGACTCAGTTTTATTTTGTTTGCTTTTTTTAATGTAAGAGTGAAATTCCGAAGGTGGGAGGGCAAAAGTAAAACATAACAGAGCATAGGAAAAGGGACATTTGAATTTATTCATCTGCATATAGAATTGCTTCCTCCTTCTCTTAGCCCCTGGGCAGCCACAATTTCCCCGCCTTGCCAATTAAACCCGTGAGGAAATATCAAGTGTACTGGCTGGAGCATATCAGCAGTGTTCTGCATGGATCAATCACTTAAAATACTGCACTGCAGTGTGAAAAGACAAACTAGAAAGACAGCAAGAACTAGCATTCCCTCTCCTTTCTGTCAAGTAAGGCCAACGTTATTATAATGGACATACACACAACACATCGATGGGCCAGAAGTGCTGCACCAAGCACAGATCGGCTACTGAATCACCAGGACAGACAGCAGTGTACCTCCTCTGTTCCTGGGAGGACTGCAGACAGACAACACACCAGGGCTGTTAAATGGCAGCACGTGGAAAGTAGCTGGCACTCCATGTGCAGCACTTAACACAAAGTTACCAACAGCAAGTTTGAGAATGGTATATGATCTTCTAAAGAACAGATATTCTTTGGCAATAACGCTTGACAAACAGACCTGTCTGTTGAAACACTGAACAAGGTGGCAGGTTGATCATGTAAACCAGCTACCTGAAGACAATGGACTGAGCAAAAATTAATACTGTTTACAGAAAATTATTTTCTTATACTCTTAAAGACAGTGAATTGTCTGAGACATTTAAAGTACATTAAACACACTGAAATAATTTTACGTTATCTTATCAGAAAATCAACCAAGTCTTTATCCATATTTTGTAACAAACACAATCACAATCTTCAACAGAAGATTGCTTTATGCTTGACTACAGCTAAGTTTCCAGCTCTAGTTTTGATACCCATTTTCATTCCTTCTATTCTAGTCTATAGTGTAATTTAGTTGTGCCTTTTGCAGTTAGTATTTTTGACATCATCCCAAATTTTTCAAAGTATCTCAGTCCTTATCAACCCAAACCCCTCCTGCTCATTTCACTTATCTCTGGCAGTTGCTTCAGTTTGGCAGCACTAAAATTTTACAATGTCCAGAAATGTGCTGTGGTGTTGCTTACTGACGTGGTCAAGCATGTTCAAGAATGCACCTGCTCATCACTACCAAGAAAGTAAGTTGGACTTTATCACCTTAATTCTAGGGCACATTTAACCACAAAAAAACCCCAGTATATGTTATTGGCATGGGAATTACAGACAGCTGGTTGTGTCAGCAAGGGAGAGCACAGGACTGGAAAAGAAAGGCTGACTCCAGTCATAAGTGAGCATCACTGAAGTGATGGGGCAGGAAAAAAAAGCTGTATCATGCAAATCACTGCTCCCACCTTCCTACAAGGAAAGTTGCGGAAAATGGCCCAAAGCATCCTGGCCTCTGAGACCTTTTCTCTCATATCCAGATAACAAGAGTCACAGTTTTTAACTTCTCTATGTGTTCCTTTTTGCAGGAAATAATTTTACATGTGCCATATTAATAACCAACAAAAACAAAACAACAAACGCACACAAAGAAAACTCCAGTAAAACAGATAAAACATCTAGAATGACTAATGAACAAAAAGCACCACACCACAGAAGGCACAATCTAAATACACTGATGCAAAATTCTGGATCACATTTAATCTTTGTCTCCTTCCTCTTGCTTTTTGAGAAATATCATAGTCATGTCTGATAACTAATTCTCATTAATTAATTTTGCTTTTTAATTTGCTCATTAGGTCTCTTTTGCTTTTCCTCAGGGCTTAACTTTTCCCTTCCTCTCACTCCACAAAGGCAGTTTGTTAGTCTGAGTGAAGCAGCATGCAAGGAAAGTGCTGTATGTGGTGGTATAAACTCCAGTGGGGTATCAGTGAACTTGACACCAGCTCAGATGGATTTCAGGTTTGTTCACACATGCCATGTGGGCCAACACAAAGAACAGAAAGCAGTAGCATGAAAACCAAAAGCAACATGCCCGAGAGCTGGAAAACAAAGGGAGAGAAAGGAGGCAGTTGCAGCTACCTGAATGGTAGCAGCAAGGCAGAGCAGCCCCTCGCTGTATGTAAATCCATGCATTCACCTCCTCACCAGCCATGCTGGGGACTCGTGGACCTTGAGGGAGACTCGGGAAATCCCATTCCACAGGATGGCTGCTAGTACAGGATCACTAGAAGTTGTTTGGTGCGCCAAAAGAGACTTCAGAAAAGCCTGGAATACTAATATCAATTGATTTTCTTTCTATATGCTTCCCAACTCTAAAATTCCATCACATTAAAATGCTTCTTACTGAAGAAGAGTGAAATCCATTCATTGAAATGGCTGAGTACAGGAACACCAGCTGTGCGTGAGTATAATGGCATTAAAACTAACTTTACAACTGATTTTGAATCTGCTTGTTATAATAGCATAAAAGTACACACTGTAGCCTATTTTAGTCCTAATGTTAAAAGTAAGCAGTACCTCTGTGATTTGACATTTAGTTATGAAAGATATAGAGATAAAAAATAAAAGCTTGTTCTTTGTGCATATGTTTGAGTTCCCTACTGAGAGGAGAGCTCTACGCACATCTTCATGAGATATTTCCTCCCATAAACTTGAAGCCATTTACTTATTGAGTGCACAGTCTTTAATAGTGATTACACAATTTAGTATCTTTCCTGAAGGCTGAATTACCACGCTGTTTATGATGTATGCTTAGACTCCCTGGTGAAAGGTTTATGGATTGTTATTTATAACTCTTCTCCATCTTTCAGAAATGCTTAGAGCAGCATTATGAAGGATAAAGTGCCACTCTGAACAGGACAAAACTGAGCACAGGAAAATAGCAAAATTAATTAGATGGCAATGCTTAACCGAAGGAATTGCTGGTTTTCCTTGGGAGATATCTATACCAAAAGTTATGGGGGAGAAATAAGTTTCATTTAAGAAACATTTTATTATTACAAATACTCCTCTTTAATAAATAACTTTGGAAATTTTAGGCTCAAATAAACCAAGACATCTTATTTGTCTTGCAAATTATTGCAAGAGGTTTTGCTTAAATAGTCTGTTCATGATTTTTCCCTTTGAATTGCCAGGCTCTTTGGCATCTTGTTAATTACTTTCTGATGACCTAGCAGATAAAATGGAATAAGCACGAGAAGCACCTGCATACATGTGTATCTGATACATTGCACAAAGGGCAATAGAAGAAGGAAGACAGAAATCAATGTGGGGGAAAAGAGGAGGGGAGGGCAAGATAGAAAGATCAGTGGTAAAGAACAAGAAAAGAAAAACAGAGGAGAAGATACCAGTCAAGAAAAAATAATGAAAGAAGAAATAAATGTAACAATAATTTGGTCAAAAACGACATGTTAAAGTTGCACAGCATAAATATGCCAGCTTAAATGTAATGGAAACAAAACACAATGAATCAAAGCAGCTAAGACACAAAACAAGGAACAACATGAAAACAGTCCAAAATAAAACACAGACATTTCAAAGGGTGTGTTTTTGACACAAATGTGTCAAAAAGTGACACACTGTAAAAATGTATCTTGTGAGAAATCATGTTTCTTTTGTGTTTTAATAGCATCTAGACCAGGGCAGATTTCTGAACTGGTTACTTGAACTTCTAACAGAAATTAATCTGAAGGTAGGCCCAAGTCCAGACTTTTATTACATGCCACACACTTAATCTTAAAGGCTTCTGAGCACTGGAAAAGAATTCACCCTTACTCAATAATCAGTGCCACCAACTTCAGTGGAGCAATTGCACAGTCAGGAATTTTACAGGATGCCCTTGAAGAATTTGGGGTCTGTAGTGCCAAGTTCATACAAAAGGCTGAGAAAATAAGAAAGCATTACAGTCTTAATAGCTGATGGCCTTAAAGATCCCATTTAGATATAAAATACACAGTGATTACTGACTACATGGCTTCTGAAATGCCAGGAGCACTGCAAAGCAACGATGAAGCAAAGAAGAAATAAAGATTTCACTTTTCTGGGAAACTACACCTCCATTTGAGTGCTTTGTTAATTACATAAGGATATTTCTGGGTTATTAAGGAAAGAAAGCTGAACATCTGATAGGTATGTTTGGGGATGTGGCGCTCCATCCCCACATTCTGTGGAATACAGCCCTCAGCAGAGATTCCTAAGTGCTACCTTATGCCTTTTGGTCCATTTCTGGATCAAACTCAGGCCCTCTAATTTACCTTGCATTAGCTTGCTACTTCAGGCAGAGCTAATGGCATCGGAGGTGATCCATCATTCCCACTGTGCTCTGTGAGTGGGAGGGAACATCTGAACTACTAAATGCTTGTCTCCTGCTCCTCTTCATCACAGCACACACCAAATGGGAGCAATTCTGTTTATAGCTGGAAAATTAGAGTCTCTGATATTGTTAGGAGATTATTTATGGCAGATTTCCTTCCACCTGTGATGCTAATTGTGAACATTTAGAGCCATCATTCAGTGCAGCTACACGGGATCACCAAGTAATGAGGTAACATGCAGACAGACAGTTGGGCACCCACACTGATACCTTTGTGTTTCTCATCCACGTACTCTTTGCTTACAAGGACAGAACAAAAAACCAGATGATTTAGAGTCAGCCTACTGATGTGAACATGTTTTTGATCCAAAAAGTATGTGGTACCCTTAATGCTGAGAATCCAAATACGAAGATGATTCTTCTAAATATTTCTAAATATTGCATCTTCCTTGACTCATGATTATAATTTGTGCTCTAATCTCAAGTCATTTGCTTTTATAAAATTTAATTGCTTTATTTTTTCTTTTCTAATAATTTACTTTTGGATGCAGGCAAGTAGTTACATGCAGTATATTTATTCCGTTTTCATCTTTAGTTTCAAATTTCACAAAAAAGTCTTAAATGTGAGCTTTTATTTTTAGAGGCATCATATTACCTAGACCACATGATGACTGTGATACTTTTTTTTAAGGAGTACAAAAGGCAGCTGGGAAATTACCCTTCCAGCGTCCGAAATGGTTTACCTGTGGTTCTACCTATGGCAGTGAACTGTTTCAAATACATTGAATCTTACAGATGACACAGGTAAACAGAACACTGATTAGGCTTTCAGTTCTTTTCTTGGTAATATTATTTTTTGAATCTACGAGAGTTGATTCCAGAATTAAGAAAAAAAAATTAATTCCTAAATGACTCAGGGCAGGGCATCAGCATTGCACAGGCACTCCACAGAAGAGAATGCAGAATTTCAGAATTACACAGCTTAGTCTTGAACACGAGTACAACAAAGCACAAGAAAAATGAAGCAAGTAGAGATATAATACGATGAACACATTTGAAAAAGAAACCTTTCTGCCTGACTCCTTAGACATACACTGTGCTCTCTCACAGTGAGACAGTGAAGGATTTGGTTAGAAAGCCCAGCCACAGGCTGGTTCGCACAGAGTGTGTGCCACAGGCCACCACTGTCACCTGAAAAGAACCCTTTAAGATGAAATAAAAGCAACGCCCCTCATACAAGTCTTCTCATCCTATCAGGTTTTTCTGTCACAATGGCTCTCTCCATCATGTCTTAATTTCTGTGCATACATTTACAAATACAAGCATTAGTTGTGCCACACAGAGAAAAGTTGTGCCTCTACAGTTCCTCAGATAATTAAGTCCTTAAGCCTACAAAAAACAGAGCAGAAATCTACCTGAAGATTTCCAGTGTGTACAACAGGCTGGAAGGCAGCTGAGGGCAATGCAGAGAGCACCACTAAATCTACTGTGCACTGGATCCTGGTGTAAGCATCATGTGCAATATAAAGTGGAATACTGAAATATTGACTATCAATTCAGAATAGCAGAAAAAAGGGTTATTTCCATTCATTAGTCTAGGAGACTGCACCCTTAATACCTCTGAATCACAAGAGAGGAAGACTGTTTTCCAATCAAAGAATAAACAGCTTCATTTATCTTGAACTGTTAATGTAAGACAAAGTATAACACCACTGTATATTAGTAAAATACGCATAGAAGCTCTAAGAACCAGCATGACTAATATAATATGTTGCAGCATTGAGGGAACAGTTGTATTATAAATATTCATTCAAAGGGTAATTTATTACAGTAATATTGCACCTGCAGGAAAAACATATTCAGAAAACCTAAAATCTTTTAATGAATAATGAAGACAAATGACTTAAGCGCTATATAAATGTACGGGATGCATTAACTTTGTTACTTACTGATAAACAAAGTTACACAGAATATTCTTGTGTTTTAAAAATTAATTTTTAATGAACATTAGAGTCACAGGGCAACGATCTGGTTTTCTTTGTACCCAGTCCAGTTTGCTCACCTTCTTGGAAAACACAGAGACTTTTATATCCCATTCCAGCTATGACTTGCCGCTGCTCCTGCACAAGTTATCCTCACTCTGCCCCCCTCAGCCATCTCCAGCTGATGAGAAACTTTGAGATGCCCCATGTTACCCCTACCTGGGTTTATGATCTCACATTCTGTACTTCTGAATTTCTCTTCTTCATTGCTCCTCCCATCCAGATCATTCAATTTTTCCTACACAATATTTGAATCCTGTTCTATAGTGATTATTCCCTCCTGACTTTAAAAGGACATTTTGATTAGCATAAACGAGTTTTATGGTTTAAAGTCAGTAATGAAAACCAGATTAAACTGGCTTTAAAAGAGGTCACTGAGGTAATCCAGCAGTAACATTCTCACTATCTCTTATATTCCTTTCTGGCATTATTTCAGAATTCTACCATGCTCTTCATCTACTTCACTACTTTGTATTGAACAAGTCTTCTGTACTATACCAACTCTTCTGTACTGCACCTTCCTCCGGAACAATGACTCAGTGTTCTCCTCAAGGCCATGGGCAGCTAACTAAAAGACTGAATTCTGTTCAGCTTGTAATTTGTCAATGGCTCTGTTAAATCAGGGATTTCACTATCTTGAGCCTCTATCATACACAAAAATAATAATGACCACTATTTCCTCATGGGACAATTCAACAGAAATTCAATTAGACTTTCATTAACATAAAGCTAATGAATTAGAATTTTACACAAAATTATATCACTAAATCTGCTTCTTTTCCAACAATATTTTCCTGCAATAGTAGGTGCTTAAAGAAGCAAAATAACAAATGATCATCTTGTCCTGCTTGCAATTTTTTAGCATTAATATTCATTCTCCTAAGAGAACACTGTTCCCAGGGGACTTGCTAGGCACATTCACTTCCAGCCCCAGATTTGAAGTCTTACCAGAGGGTGCTCCAATCCCAGTAAGCATTAAAAAAGTTATTGCATCACAGTCTCAACCATAAACAAGGACAGGACAGTGGAAGTATGTCCTTTCCACTAACTCCAAAACCAACCAAAATCCATACTATAAACAGCGGGTACAAATGTCCTTTCCACTAACTCCAAAACCAACCAAAATCCATACTATAAACAGCGGGTACAAATGTCCTTTCCACTAACTCCAAAACCAACCAAAATCCATACTATAAACAGCGGGTACAAAAGAATTATACCAAGAATTACCTTTATACTGTCCTTTTCCACTTAACAACTTTGTACTGGTAAAATGAGTGCTCTAGAAGCTTGTAAAGAGTTTCCACATATCCAGAACCCTAGCTGCAATAGGAGGTACAATTTGCACACCTGGAACAGCTGGCCAGATGTGCTACACACATACATCGGCTGTGCCAGGTACATGTACTCTGTCTGAAGCATTAGGGAACCATTGTACCAGCACGCAAGCCCAGTCCTGCCTAGCTCAGGCACTTCAGACCAAGTAAACAGCAAGTTACAGTTTGATAATTCACCCTGACTCTTCCATTTATCCCCCATTTTGAACATGTTTGGAGGCAGCATCAAAAACATTCAAAAACTTCCCATAGTATTTGAAAGTCTTTGCCTCCCTACCCGAGACCTCGATTATTTTGTTTCTCCTCTCCACAGCCAAAGTAATTTTAATTCATTTAGCATTTAAATATAAGAACAGTAATTGATAATATTGAGACTTTGATTCCAAGTGATCTTTTCAGCTAGGATCTAATAGGAGAAACAGACCATATGGATGACCAAGGAAATGACTGTAGTCAGGCAGGAATGGGCATGTTAGAAGCCAACATGAAAATGGAGAGGTTTGGCACATCCTCCAAAGGGAGTGAATGTCTCACTGGGCTGCTGCCCTTGACAGGCAGACGCTGGGTACACACTGCCCGTGCCTGGGACACCAGCTGGGCTGTGTGTTCCACTCGCTGATCTCACCACTTAATGTGCCTGAAGGAAATCACATGGCTTGAGGAAATGCCAGGGGATTTTGATTTCTGTTTTATTTATTTTACATCTTGCAGGTGTGGCAACCGGAAAATTTCATTTGCAATTTCATAGTCCCTTTCCCAGGATTTCATGCATGCATGGTGAGGAAAATAAAGCCCAGCAAATCTCTGCTCCTCAGCAGTGGGGCAACTTCCTGGCAAATCTGTGCATCAGCTCAGGCTGTATCTGTCTCTCTTCTCTTGCTTGTCCCACACAACTGCTGTGGTCCTGTTACACTATATTAGAGGTATTTTTGTTGAAGTGGAGAACAAGTTTTTAGTCTTGGGGGAGAAAAAAGCTATATTCCAAATTTTCATTAAGATGTTGCCAGCCACAGGTTTCCTCTGTTTTAATCTCTCCAGCTAGAGTTAGGTCACGACACAAGAACATTTCTAGGAAACTGTCAGCACTTTCTGGGCTGTAAGAAAATGCTGTTCCATGCTGTTTGGGACCAGCTTTCGTCACACAATCAAATCAAATAAATTGCACTAATGTATGCAGAAAAGCAGCAGCACCCTCTCTGAGAAAGAGATCTTGCAAGGCCTAAAACTTTCAGCAGCTGCTGAGCTGCTCTGGCATTAGCTGCTGCCATGCCTAACCTTAGCAGAGATTAAAGATTGTAAAAGAAACTAAAGTAGATGGTAAAAAAGGTTTAGAAATATGAAGAGGTTATATTAGTTTTTCCACTCATTAATTTATTTCAGTATTTTAATAGATTAACATAGACCACCAGCTATTGTGTTGGTTCATAAGCAGGCAGAAGATGAGGAAGTCAGGTAAATTTCCTGCCACTGAAAGTGAAAATTATTTAAGCCTTAAAAACACTTTACATGATTTCAACAAACACCACTGTCTCTGCTGGATGATAATGAGAGCTCAGCTCCAGGGAGTGGCAGGTTTTTCACAGAAGGTGCTTTAGTAAGTAATTATGGCCCTTCACCTGGCCTTCCTTTATTCTTAGGAATAAAGATTTTTTTATTTGGGGCAAGGATAATCAGTAATGTTGTTTCATTCAATGCTATGTGAAATGCATTTGCCATTATGTGTTTTAAATAGGTGAATTCAAAAGGCCAACAGAAGCAAGTGAAGTGTTTTCAGTCCGTTGATCATTTTGAGACAAACTGGAAAATTGCCTGGATTCAACCTGATGGCAGATGTATTTATTCTCTATTTTCTTGTTCCAACACAGCAAAACAGGAGTTGATGTGCTGCTTGCGTTTCTGCCTGGGGGACTGAGGCTTTCTATTGTAGTTAATGGACCATCTACAAACAGAAAATTAATTTGGCAAGAACTCGTTGATGTTGTGGCAATCAGAGGAGCATAGTCCATTCTGAAAGTAATTAATCCAGCCAACAGAGAAATAAAATATCAGTTGTTTGGAGCACAAGAACTTCAACACAAGGAAAGCAAGAGAAACAAAGCCTTTTCAAAAGAGTTTAGCTGCGGAGGGACACATTATGGTTTGGAAACGGTGCACACAAAAGAGTAGTTAACATTTTCAGTTATAGAGCAAGGCAGAAATGTCAGTGAAATAATATGCACCTTACTTTGTTTAAAGCTGTGTTGTCTAGAAAAGTCCCATTTCTGGAGCTACCCACAGACTCATGGTTTCCTGACAAAAGAAGCATGTTTCTTTGAAAAACTCAATTGATAAACTACTGAAATCATTTGCTTTCTCAGGTTCATACTTGGGGATTTCCTTACTGTTAGTTTGTGGTCACAAAACAGGACAGTGAAGCTTCTGCTAAGAGCAGTAACACATTCTGCTTCTGTGTCTATCCGTGACTTCATGAAACAGATGCATCCTTGATGCCAAGATTTTTGCATGTTTGAAATCCTGGATTGACACATCTGTGGAGAATTTCACTGGCAGGTTCTTAAAGAAAGGGTGCACTTGCTTCCAGGAAAAATGGGTTTCAAAATCAGGCACCAGTCATGCTAATTAAACATCCACATCCAGAAGCTGATTTTGTTAAAGCAGTAATGGGGCACTATTGGATAATGAGGTGAACTGCAGGAATACTGATGGTTTTCTAGTCTAACAGTGGCATGGTGGAAGCTCAGCTCAAATTCTATTCTATAAAATTTTCTTAGATCTGTTTTTAAAAATACATCTTGAACACAGCTATAAAAGTAATTTTATCAGAAGGCTTGTAATCAGCATACACAAAACAATAGAAAACGGAATTGCCAGAGAGAGGAAGGACATGCACGGACAGCCTCCACCTGAGGGCTAGAATAAAATTAGACAGTGAAGCAGTTGGTATTTTTTGGCCTATAACATCTTCCCTATTGGGGATGACACATTAGCAAAGAAGGTCAAAATTTTATCTTAGTGTTAAACTTTGCTAGGAAGAACATCTATTTTTTAAAGAGACCAAAAGTGAAGACTTTGAAACATAAATATACAGTTAATAAAGATGTTTTAGGGATTCTTTTTTCCTTTCAGTGTCACACAGGAGTGTAACTAAATATGGTCCCTGATCTCTCACCATCAATGGAAAACAATGCCAGAACACAAAGTTTTACTCTTTAGGACACAGCTTCATTCTCCAGAGACGTACTAACTGAAAATAACCTGTTGATTGAGCATGGATTTGCAACTCAGCTTTTCTTTGCTAGACTATGAAATATACGTTGATGAAACTAGCAACCCAGAAGTTTTAAAATTAATTTATGTATAAAGACAAGAGCATCTTCCCTCAAGGTAGATGCAGTGAGACACCATGAATTCATCAAGGGGCACTCTGTGCTCCTCACTCTATCCAGCTTTCTCGTTACCCTCTAAAGTCATACATATCTTCTCTCATTAAAAGGTGGTAGAAAATTACATATAACAGTCTAACTTCTAATGAAGAATTCACATCCAGCCAGCCAAAAGGAAGAGATTACAAGCAACTTTGGGAATAACAACCATTAAATCAACCTAACATTGATTCACCTTCTTGCAATGGAATTCATCACAATTGGATTTATGGTCACATAAGACTCAGAGTCAACCACTTAACAGTAGGCCACAATCTACTAAAAGATTAGTACCCAGAGGTCAGGAAAAAAGAATCTCAACTTCTATCTCATGGGTTGGTTAACGAATTTAAACTGTCTGTTAGGGCGTGAATGTGCACAGGCACAGATGCCCAGATTTGGCTTCCACTCAAGTAGAGGAAAATGCATTTGCAGACAGTACATTTGTAAAGTAAGTACACAGCATGTATCCTAATTGTATAAACCCAAAATAATAGCACAGTGAACCTGAGACAATAGTGCACAGTTTACGTGACAGGTTTCTTCATCATCCGAGTGCCAAGGTGCCTGAAGAAAATGGTGCTGGCATTAAACAATGTTATATTGCTCTTACTGAGCTGCTAACAGACGTCATGAAATGGCTGTGTGTCCAGTTATGAAACTCACACTTATAAGCCACAATGCTTATAAATAAAAGAACATCTAAAATTTCATATATTCTGTAGTCATTTACAGAAATATACCAACATAGGCATTCTGCCTGTAGATGCTCAGGTACAGCTCTCTCTAGACTGAAAGGAAAAGCTTCAGCAGGCACACAGACATATACATAAATGTATTATTGAGAATTACTTTGGTATGTAGACCTTAAAACACTATGGTTCTTGTCCTGCTAAGTATCTCAGCAGTGGCTCAAAGGTTTGTCTTAGAGCAGAATCAGGTTTTGGCAATTAAGCATCTCTACAATGTGTTGAGCAAAAGCTGTGTAATTAAAAGAGGGCTATGAAGGCCGGAGTGAGGAAGAGAAAGGAAAAATTTCTATTTTGTCTAAGCAGAGCCATGAACCTATTTGCTTTTCTTCCTGCTGCAGACAATTATTGTTCTTTCCTGGGTTTTTTTTTGTATTCTACTCCCTATCAGACTGTCAAAAAGTAAAGTCAACAAAAAGCACAAACAACAACAAAACCCCAAACAAAGCAAACACAAACCCCCATGAAAACTAAACCAAAATCAGACCTAAATAAAACACCCACATCACAACCCCAAACTAACCAACATTCAGGCATTCCAGAACAATCCATGTGTCATGGAAGTGAGAAAGGATGCAGCTGGGAGCTTGTCAAACTACAACACTCCATCACAAAAAAAGAACATTAGAATTATGTAAGCAATTACTACATTTAGTATTAAGTCCTCTGCTTAATGGAAGTCTTTGTACAAACAGCTGCAGACTGATGTCTTCAGCCACCCCAGAAATGTCTAGAAATAGCGTCAACAAATCCTAGGCAAAACCAAACTATCAGAAATTTACTCCACTTCTGTTGTGATGATTTCCTAGACAATTTTGAATTTGAAAATTATCTGGACTGAATACAGAGAATATATAATTCAGTGGAGAGGACAGGGCTTGCAAGCATCTGGAGTTTCTTTAATTTTTGCCTAGTTTTAAATATTAACCCTCTTGGCAAATAAACATTCTAATAAAAACAGGCTCCCCATTAAATCTTCCTCATGCATATTTTATTTGAAAATCACTCCTCTTTCTATTCAATTCTACAGAAACTTCTTCATACAAATTCTATCCTAAAACATCCTAGCCTAGAAAAATGATATATTTTGTCAGAAAACCTGGAATTTATATTTTTAAAACTAACAACAGTTTGATTGTGAAAACCTTAAGCTTAGTCTTCTCTCTGCAACCATTTTACCAGGCAAGGAGAGAAGAAATCACCCAAGCATGCTGCCAAGTAAATTAATATTTTTAATTAAAATTTTATCTTCTAAAAAATTGAGTGCTTATTAATGAATTCAAACATGTTTATAGAATGGATTCTGATTGTGCATGTTCACTCTTTCTTGGCTGATGAGCAAATGAATCTAATATAAAATTAAAGTCTTCATTATTGCTGCGCCTCTTTCCCTACTCAGCATTCTGCTGTGCCACAGCTCCCTCCTGCACAGGAACACTTCTGGGGAAATCTCATCTCAAGAGGCAAAATTTGTGTCTCATGGTTAAACCAAGCATGTTGAGTCATAAAGCAGCCAGTGACTGCTCTCCTGGTATCCACAGCATCTTGCTAATGGACACCAAAGCTCAAGGGTCCCTGTCCCAGCGAGCCAGCTGGGAAAAGAAACAGAGCTTCTCCCTTTCTCCATGTCAGGGCCAATACTTCACACTGCCTCCTGCAGTAGAGTTTAAAATATTATTCTAACTTTTAAAATAAATGTATTTGTTTTAGTTAAACTTGACTTTTTTTTCTTTTAAATATACTTCTGCTCTAATTGTCATTGAGCATTTGTAATTACTTGTGGGAAAAAAAAGAAGTAAAATTCCTTCTGCTTATAACAAAGAAGCTTGGAAGGCACCTGGCATGAGTAAGTATGGCCACAACAGAGATACTGCTTGGCACTAGAGCTGCATGGGAAATATTTCAGCTTCATGTGTCTTCCTGAACATTATCAGCAACAATCCAACTGGGAAAAAAACTTGGACAGCAGTTGGAACTTCATTGCTTTGTACAGAGCTTTCAACACCTTCCCATCTAGGTACTAAAGACAAGTACAGACTCAAAACACACAGATGCGAACAGGGTTCTCTATGAAGAGCACCCTTTTTTTTTTTCTTTTTCACATTTATGGATTTAAGGTCAAACTTCCCAAAATGCCAAAAAAATTAGAACAATTACTGAGGGGAAAGCTCTCTTCCTATAACCAACTATTGAATAAATAGGCTATTTTCAAAAGCCAGCTTCACTATTACCACCATTCTATCATCTTCGTGGAAGGGCAGAAATGTACCAAGTCAGCATTTAATCACCCTACACTGACAGAAGCCCTGGTCATCTCACTCAAGGTGCCAATTTCTACCTCAGAACAAAATAATGGATGGCAGTGGGTGCAGAAGGAGCTTGCAGGCAGAGGCACTTTCTGAACCACAGCAGCTATGGAGGTCTGTTGAAATCTCCTGTAGTCACGAGACAAACTCTTGTTTCTCAAGACTGGGACATGTAACATCAGCATCATATATCTGGCAAGAGAGTTTGTTTCTTCCTTCTTTAAAACCCAAGGTATAGCTTATATGTGGCCACTGAATGAAGTGGGGACTGCCCTGTCCCAAGAACCTCGACATGTAATCTGGGGAGCTGCAGGAACACCCTTGCAGATCCCAGAGACGCGGCTCTGGCACCCCCTGAGCCCTGAGGCTGTCCCTGCTGCTCTGGAAGTTTTCTCACAAGAACTGGAAGGAACCTGTACTAGAGAGAGCAGGTCCCTTAGTGTATAAAGCTCAAACTTGTTAGATTAACCTAAGAAATAGAATTAAAATTGACCCAGAAAAGAAGCACCTTTCTGCTTCAGTAACACAAAGAGTATTAGATAACCACATTGTATAATACAAATTAATAAATTCAAAACTTTGGTCTGTTTTCCAGCCAAGAAGCTCAATAACTGAAATGTAGAAGTTATTTCTTCAATTATACCCGAAGGAGCCATAACAACATATCAAAAGAAAAATTCCTATCCAAAAAGGTCTTGGATATAAACAGGAAGTATTTCAGCAAAATGATAGACAGTATATTGCAAAACTTTGTCTTAGTCTCTGTTTTTTGGACTTTGGCTGTTTGGGGTTTTTTTTTAATTCACCTCTAAATTTTTTGTTAGAGTTTGAGGAACTTGCTCCTTTCACAAGGATGCAAAATCTTTGTATTCAATTCTGTGGTAGGCACCTACATAGTATTAAATATTTCTCTCTTTCAGTGGAAGCAAGACCATACCAACATTGTCAAAGAAACAGTGCTAAACTCAAGATAATATTTAGATTTTTTAAAAAATAATATAAACTAATGAACACCTAAAACTTGAATTTAATTGGCAAGTGCACCTGAAGGCAACTAGGAAGGCCGTATTTTTAGTTTCTATCTCTTACAACTTAGAAGCATCCCCAAGAGCAAGCAGAGGCTGTTTTATATTCCAGGTACTTACTCAGATCATTAATAGTATTGTGAAGATCAATACTTGGGAAATCATATAAGGTTTGATTCCTGACTCAACTCCTCTGAAGCAGTGTCATTGCAGTAATTCAGATGCACAACAAAGAGGAGAACACAATCTTATCTCTGGCTCCACAGCTTCAGGTAACTAAATTCTGTATAAAATAAATTCACTACAGCTGTTTCCACAAGTTCCCAAAATGTCTGGTGATTGTCTTTTTTCTCATAACACCAGTTTTAAACACCTGATCCAAATCCCTCGTAAGTCAATGGAGTTCTTTCTGTTTACATCAACAGACTTGGAGTGAAAGTCCAAGTCAGATTCTCAGTTATCTCTGCAGACAAGTACAAAGCTTAGCCAGGAAAAAATAATTTCTTTCCTCATGAATTCAGGTCAGTGAGAAAACTGCAAGACTGCTGGTAGATTATTTTTCTTCTTCTAATTCACTCCAGCTTTCTGCAGCCCAACCGAAAGCCCTTGACACAGGCAATAGATGCGCGCACTGAAATCCCACAAGAAATCAAAACAAGGCAGTGAGCCGTCTCTGAACTTAGTTCTGCTACATGGTGCTGAGCGAGGAAAAGCCTTTCAGAACATATAAACAAGGTAAGTTCAGAGAATAACATAGG
This sequence comes from Callaeas wilsoni, assembly GCA_013398955.1. Classification (NCBI taxonomy): domain Eukaryota; kingdom Metazoa; phylum Chordata; class Aves; order Passeriformes; family Callaeidae; genus Callaeas; species Callaeas wilsoni. The sequence goes on from VWPU01016145.1 coordinate 21,437, forward strand.
TAAAAAACATTATAAAGAAGAACAACAAACCCTATGTTTCCTGAGAGCACCCCACCAAGTAAATAAGAAGTGTCTGGTGACAGCTCTCTCTGCCAACATGATTTAGATTGACAGGACCACCAGATATTTTTTTTAAGATCATACATTACTAATGGTTTCCTACTTAATTTAGACACACAAAATCTAAGAGCATTGTAACAAAACAGAGATAAGATACACACAAACTCCCCCCTAAACCATTTAAATACTGACTAAAAAAACCCCTCTGTGCTAACAACATATCTACTTTCATACACATAGAAATCACATCTCAAACCCCACATTTGTAAGTATTTTTCTTTTATAGAGTGTTCAGATAATTACATATCAAACAACTCTCATGCTCAAACCAACCTTGAAATCAGACACGGAGCTGGGAAACAGAACAAGCAAGAGTAAAAAAAATGTATATAGGAAAACAAGCAGTGAAGGTAACAGGTAGGAGTACAACATTAGTACAAAAATAACTCAAACCAAAATCCTCATTGATGTACATTTGTTCCATTCCTGATCTGTGTTGGTTCCATATAGCCTTACTTTGCTCTCACTGTTTACTTTTGCCTTTGCTTTATTCTCTCTCAAAATTTACACCTTTTCCAAGAAACACACAGAAAATCTCTCCAAAATCAAACTTGATGGATGAAAAGGAGCAATACGATGTGATATTGTGAGAGGAGAAAGTAGGTTTGACATCTTAGGAAACAAAAGGTGTCATCCAGCAAAGTGATGCTCTAGCAAATTTAGGTGACTTAATAAAAGAATACACCACGTTTTAAGAAATCATTTTAAGAAGAAAGAAGCAGGTAGTGTCAGCAATGCCAATTTACTGTGAGCATCCTGTGCTTTTTAGTATGCTAGTGTTTTACCAACAGCAAAATCATTTAGAGAGGAACAAACAGTATTGTGGAATATAAAGTAGACTTGACAATTTTACATTAAAACTAAAAATAAAGAATGCATTAGGAAGAAAAGTGAAATACTAGGGAAAATAAAACATTTAGTATATGGTATATTTATATTATGGTCAAATCCATAATATTTTCTGTGAGTTTTGAGATTAATTTATAGTTTTCTAATAAGAAGCTCACAGGCTTCAATACACCTGCAGAAACTTGTCCACAAACAAACCTCAAATTAGCTAAAAAGACAGGTTTCAGTCACCTAAAATTTAGGTTTAAGCTAGTCTTAAGTCAGTTTAAAAAAAGACTCTAAGAACTGAATTTATGCTCCCATATGGAAGGAATTTTACCTTAACATAAATGTCCTCAGATAAAGCCCAAGCCTTCACATTTAAATGAAGTGACTGAGCAAGATGGCAAATACTGAATCAGATGGAGGCAAACAGAAATGCACCAAAAGGCAAAGAACACACCTCTGGTACAGTGGGAAATTCCAGCTAATCATTTACTACGCGTTCCCAATTTATCACAATGTCTCACCTTTTTTCACTGTTCTGCCATAAAAGCTACTGAATTGACATTCCTGAAGTATGGCAAAACCAGTCAACCATTTAATAAGTGTGCTGGTTTTGCGAGAAATGATGCCTCACATCTTTGAAAAATTTGAGTTTTATTAGTTAACTTGACAATTAGGGATAAAAATTGTGATTGGCAATTCCACAAAGCAAAGGAGTACAGCACCGGGTGCGTGATGGAGAAGGAAACACAGCCAGAGGCACACCCACTAACAGGGAACGCAGTTTTTATATCCTGGTGTTTGGCATGTCTCCACCCACACCCTGCCTCCCGAGGGTTTTCTTGATTGGCTCGTTGGTCTTGGGACCTTCTCACTGGCATGTCGTCATCCAGTACTGATCCTGTGCTTATCCCCTTATGTTAATACGGTCAAGGCCTCCATCGCTTTCCTTGGAACCAGATTACTTCATCGTTTTTCCAGAAGGTTCCGCCACCCAGGTATTATATCCAATAGTGGCAATAAAACTTCTCAAACTTATTAACAGACCATACAACCATTAACTTATTTACATCATTAACAGGTTCAACTTAATTATTTTAACCATAANTTATTTATAACAGTTTTGCATGGCCTGGTTTTTGGTAGCGGGGGGGCCACAAAGATGGCTTCTGTAAGAAACTGCTGGAAGCTTCCACCATGTCCGGCAGAGCCAACCCCTGGTGGCTCTGAAGATGGACATGCTGCTGGCCAAACCTGGGCTAATGAGAGATGATGGTAACACCTCTGTGATGACGTACTTAAGAAGAAACTAAAACAAAGCACACATAATTTGTTTTCTAGCCAGAGGAGGAGGTGAGAACATGTGAGGGAAAACAACATGGCAACACCAAGGTCGGTGGATGAGTGGGAGGGGGTGCTCCAGGTGCCAGGGCCGAGGTTCTTCTGCAAGCCGTGGTGAAGACCATGGTGAAGCAGCTCTGCCCCTGCAGCCCATGGGGATCCACGGGGAATGCAGAGATCCACCCGCAGCCCGTGGGGGAGGTGCCCATGCCAGAGTGAGTGGATGCCTGGAGGAGGCTGTGATCCAGTAGAAGACGCAGTGGAGAGAGTGGGCCCCTGCTTCCAGGCTGGAGCAGCCTGTCCTTGGAGGACTGCACCCCGCGGAAAGAGAGACCCACGCTGCAGCAGTTTGGGGAGGACTGTGTGTCCTGGGAGGAGTTCACATTGCAGCAGGTGCGGTTTGACTGCTGCTCGTGAGAGTGGACCCATGCCGGAGAAGTTCACGGAGAACTGTCTCCCATGGGAGGGACCCCACGGCCTCACAGAAGATAGACTCCTCTCCCACAGCAGCGGAAGAAAACCTGGGGTGACAAACTGACCAAAACCCCCATGCCCTGTCTCCCTGCACTGTCGGTGGGAAGGAGGGAGGGGTTGGGGGAACAAAAGGTGGTTTAAGGGCTTATTTTACTTCTCATTATCCTCCTCCGACTCTGTTAGTAATAAATTCACTTTGAACCTCTAAGTTGAGCCTGTTTTGCCCTTGGAGTGTTTTCTCTTGGTCCTTAATTCATGAAGCCTTCATTAAATTCTTCTCTCCTCTGCCCAGCTGTGCAGGGGAGGGTGAGTAAGCAGCTTTTGTGGATGCCTGGCATTTGGCCAGTGTCAAACCATGACAATGAGTAACAATCAAAAATTAGAAGATCAATAGCAATGTGTATCCACTCCATCCTATCCTGCATGGAAATGAATAAACCCACCTAAAAGGAAGCCTCAGCTCCAGTCAGTTGGTTCCATTTGGGACCCAGTGCAGCAGTCAACAGTGACCTACTTTTGATTAATCCTTCAAAACAATTATCAAAAACAGTTTGGGAAAAGCTTAACAGGTAGGAAATATTAATTAATTAATAATAATATTAATATTATGGGAGTTTTGGACCCTTCAAAGTTGTCTGCTGTTACCTGTCTTCCAGTACTTAAAAGATCCAAGGTCATAACAGTAGAGATCATACATGATGCATTTGTCTTGCATCTTACTTTTCTACAATTAGCACAGTGATATGTTACCATTACTGATTGACCCTCTAAGGAGGAAAAAAAGCCACAGACATAGCCAATTGTTTGGTCCATGTATCTAAGGAACATTACTGTGATTTGTATGTTTCCTTTTATTGGAAAAGCACCTGCTGAATACACAATACAAAGACATAATGCATGTTTACTTACATCTCAAATAAATTAATAGTAAGCACTTTACCAGGCCTTTTAGGCCTTGGCTGGCTCTCCTTCAAAATAAATTGCTGTTATATTAGTGCAGACTTGCTGAGTTTTCCAAACAAGAGGGAAAATTTCTCATTTGTTAACAAAGCTCCCTCTTAAGTACCCACACCAGCTTCTGACTCAAATGGCAAGTGCAGGTAATTTCTCACAGATCTTCCCTTGTTCTCAGTGCTTGTCACTCCCCAGGTTTTTTTAGGAACTCAAAGCAAAGATGCCCAAAGTAGAGAGAATTAAAGGAGTCATGTGGGAGCATGTGCTGAACACCAGAAATCAGTCTGAAGGGAAAACATCAGCAGTCAGAAGAAATACTGCTAAGAGACCTGTGGCAAATGAAACAAGGAAAGCAAAATTTGACCACGGCATAATAAATCATGCAAGGCAGAGAAAAAAAGGTGCAGGTAAAAGTGGTATTTCAGAGGATTTGACTTGAAGAGAGATAGAAACACTGTCTAACAATGGAAGATAAATGTTTGCATACTCTTGGTGTGTTTAATGTGTAATATTTGATTACTTTTAAAAATAATATTAACTATTTTACTCAATTAAAAACTTTAATCTGTAGCATCTCCCAAAATGTGGCTTAAGATATTACTGATGGGAGCTGCCAGCAAGCTAAGTGGCTACATAACCTGACTGTTTCACTTGAGTTCAGCAAATAGCTGCATTTAAAAACCCCAAACATTAACCATGTGACAATATAAGAAAGGCAGCCTTGATATAATTGCTTGATGTAAACCTTTTATGCTGATGGATGCTCTCCAAGTTTCCATAAAATGCTATGTACATGAGAACCACTGAAAACAATAATGCAGTAGGAACAGGTCTCTACTAACTTAGGAAATGTCTGTAGTTGAATGACTTTAATTATATGAATAATTAATTATGTGTATTAGTACATAATAATACAGACATTCACTGCATAGGAACAAAAAGGAGACACACCCATCTATTTACATTTTATGATACAACTCTAATCCATTACTTTTGCATGCCCCAAATTCAACCCATTTTTCACACTTCAACAGTGATTCTTAGGAAACATTTTAAAAATAAGCTTGAACAATACAGATTTACCACATGTGATAGTTTCCTATGACAAATCCAAGTTCCTTTTGTACGTGATACCAACAGGAAGCAAATCTGAATCTATAAATTTCCTGATATATCTCATTGCAAGGGTCTATAGCTTTGCTAAGAAAGCTTTGTTAGAATCACACCACCAATTAATGCAGACTGATGGAAAAAGGAAGGGGAGTAGAGCTTGAGAAGCTGTGGAGTAATAATGACCAAGAAGCAACCATGTAAAGATATTGGTCTCTCCCATTAACCACCCTGAAGTCATATTGCCTTCTCTGGGGTTGCTCAGAACACAACCCCAGATGTAGGGAGGCTTCTGGGTCCCTTTTGCTTCTGTTCTGGATCAGAGAAAAGCAAAGCTCTCTGTGAGGGCCATAAATAACATCGAGGGAAATGGAGTGAGGGGGCTGGGGGTGCCCACAGTAGTAATGCCACCATCCTACTTCCCTATCAAATTGGGATCTGCTATACTCTTATTATATAAAACATATTACTATTCATTTAGAAATACACAAAAGTTTGGCTTCAATAAGGAGAACTTCTGACACTCCATTTTACATTTTCTAGTCTGTTCTAATATTATGTAATATCAAGAAAATCATTACATTAGAAAATATGCGTTCACAGTTTTGCTCCGAATTGAGTCTCTTCAGTAATTTCTAATCTGATGCTTCAAGGATGAAATGAGCCATATTAAATATCTATACGTGCCTAGTATAGACAAGATCTTTCCAGATGCTCAGATAAACAAATTTAACTCCATGCACTCACAACTGGCAAAAGTTCTGCATCTTCCTCTGAAGCACAGAATTTTTCGTCTGAGGAAAAAATGAACTTTTCCAAGAACTAAAACTTGCTGACAGAAGTTTGACTACTTTTTGCTGATGAAGGCTGGGGAGTTATTTTGCTCTTCTCCCACCCCGGCCCCACATTTTCTTCTGTTCTCAAATATATCAATGCCCAAGTATGATATCTAAAAAAATAACTGCAACTATTAATTCCCTATAATAATTACATAACACAGCAGAAAAAAAATAATCATTTGAAAATCCATCAATTATGTTATTTTCTATACATATTTATTTGGTAAATAGATGATGAAAGTGTCCACACTCATTCCATTTGCTTCTTGTGCTAATTTTGAAGGTATTTTCCCAGCAGGATCAGAAAGCACCCAGTGCAGAAGAATCATTCTGGACTTGGCACTATGAAAATCCATTAGTAACAACACATTAGTTAAGTTAGAAAGTTTTAAAAGGGTTTCCAAAATACTATAAGGCTTCACAAACTTTCAAGTGCACTTTCGATCACCTTAATACATGTACAGGCCCCACACAAAGACTAAAATCACACACATATGGAAATCCCTAAAATATATGCACCACGTTGAAAAAAAACCACAAAGCCAGCAGAGATTGGTTCCATGTATGAGACACAGCTCACATTTTATTTGCTTTTATACTTGGTCTAATAGTGAAGCTCAGTGTCTTCAGGGTGATATACGTGGCTTCTACTAAAGCAGAAGTTTCAGCCTTCATCTGCATCCCAACACAACACTAAAGTTCCACATTATCCATCTTGCTGTAAACATAAAAGCAGATCTAGCCTGAAAAAAGTGGCATGATATAAGCTTCTTTTTGAAATAACATATTAAACAACTTTAAAGGAAGGTCAGTGCAAACATATCACCTTGTTTTCCATTGGCAAGCAGAATAAAATTCCAGGCATCCTACCATCCTCAGTGACCAAGTAAAGCTACAGAATACATGACAGCACTTAGACATAGATCTGGGAATGCCTATTCCCTTGTCCTTCATTAACAGAGGGATTTCTCTGTTTTCCCAGAATTTTGTTTTTATTTTGCAAAAGCTGGGGTTTTTTGGGTTTTTTGGTTTTTGCCCTCAATTTTTTCAAAATTTTTAATTATTTCTTTCTATACAACAGTGTATGTGAACACCTGTTTCAAATATGGTTTCTAAAATTCCTGCATTTCTACCAACCAACAGTGAACAGCAGCTTGGATGTAATCTGTTTCCAAGCTGGGTGCAATAGTCGACTCCTCAAATTGAAATCAGCTAATACAGCTAAAATATACAAGCCAATTACTTTTAGGCAAGTTATCAAGTAAATGTAGAAATAAAATCAAATGAGATAACCTACTGCATCTTAATTACTAGCAATATTCTCTCCTGCTTATGAGAATCTAAATATTCATTAATTCTGAGCAATTAACAATAATGAAATGAAAGCCTGTGATGCTGAAGTTTGGAATTAGGTATGGCAGAATTCAGTAAAAGATGCATGAATTAACTTCTTCACATTTTCTATCAAGAGCCCTTCAGGAGCACCATGTGACAAATAGTTTACTATAAATGCATACGGATCAAGGTGTAGAAGTTTGAAGAAGCTGCTAAAGCAAATGTTTATTGTAGACACAGGGGGACAACACCTTTTACATCTCAGTACTCCATGAAGCTGTGTGTTCAATTCGAAGCACAAATACTCAATTCTCCATCCCCAGTGTGCTCAGGGTTGCTAATACAGTACCATGACACAACAGCTGCATAGTTCTATCTCAAAGTATAGCAGTAAAAAGAAAATTACCCAGGAATCATTTGCTTATATATTCTATTTAAGCCAAAATAAGCCTCTGGATCTTACTTGCATAAATTCCCCATTACTTGGGTCTGTTTGAACTGTAAAGTATTACCACTCCTTCAAAATGATCAGTAAATGCAAGTACAGCCTAGAAAGCAGCATCTGCAGTTTTAAAACAAGGTGTAACCCAATCTTTCATAAACATATGCTATTCAGTCATGACTGACGTAACAGATTCTGATACGTTGGGACATAAATTTCCACATTTTGTATTGCATAAAGCCACAAAATAAGGAAAAGAAAACCAGAACAAAACATGGTGTACAGTCTAGGCTTTCCTCAACCTGCCTTATAAGAAGAAATTTGAATTGCCTTTGAGCAGCTTTCTTTTCCAATAAATTAATGCAACTTCAAGAAAGATCTTCAATTTGTTATTGTTCTATGACATACATTAACACAACTTAGGTATGTGATTATCCAATTTTACCCCTGGAACCATCTCACCTGCAAGAGAACTGTTTTTTCCAATGTTGATATTAAGCAGACAATGTTAAAAACTTTAAACTCCTAAATTTCTGCTGAAAATGTATTGAAACTACTTATATAACTTAGTGCTACTAATAAGAGCACTAATGAAAAGTCCCCAAGGAGATTTCAAGGAATAATTTCAAACATTGAGCACAGAGAATAACCAATTTCTTTTCCTAATCATCAGAGGCACCTCTACATCTACACAAAGACTTATTATGTTATATTCAACTTGAAGGTTAATTAGAAAGTAGGTTACTAAGGGCAAAAGGTTCTGGAGGTATAATTTTTCTCCTAGCTTTCAGTGATTTAATATGATCTATAGTAGAGCTTAATCAAGAAATGTTGCAAATGGGGAAAAATATTCTTTACAAGTTCTGTGGATAGGCCACCCCTCTGATTCAGGCCACTTTTATAGATATAGCAAGATGTCACATTTATCAAGTTTATCACTTAGTAAGTGTTCTAAATCATTGAATCAGATGCCTCTTTGTGATCTTCATTTTCTAAAAGTCCTGATGAAGATTTAGGTAAAACCCTTCTGGTTCCAAGTGACCACAGTTCCTCCACAACCATAGGCTTTTCCTTACTGAGCCTGACACTTGCTGGCTTCTTCCAGGCAACACAAAAAAGCTGGAGTAGCAAGAGTCTGTCTTACCTGTCCTACTTCCACACTCCCAAGAGCAAATACCTAACTATGACGCTTTGCTTCTCTGGATTTTTTACTGCCTTCGTGCTCAATCGTTTTCTGGGTCAGGTCTTTTTATAATTTGAAAATATAAAACGTGCATGTCGGAGCTGACTCTTTGCCACCCTGTATAAATATCACAGAGGGAAGTACAAGCCTGCATTTTCCTTTCAAATTAGACTTTTGCCATCAGTTTAAAGTTAAAAAATACACAGTAGCTACTCCAGGATAGACTGTTGAAACATTACAACTTACACTTTACCAAGGTACTTTAGAAATTAATTCATTGAATTAATTGTTGATTACTTTGAAGCATAAAACCTAAATTAGTCCTTAAATGATTTACTACACTATTTTTCTGGAATTTTGCTTGGGGGAAAAAAAAAAGTCTTATCAGAATTCTAGCCAAAGTAAGTTAGAAAATTTGGGTTATTTCAAATATGGAAATTGGAATTAAATATTAGCTAAAATGCCAGCAACATGATGAACCAAACTCATGCCCCAGTGCAAGTTAAGATTCACCAATAAAAGCAAAAACTTTAAATTAAGGCACCCCGCTCACTCCTACACCACTCATTACACTGGCATACACAAGCCACCAAACCAACTTTAAAACACATTAGAAGACGTCCCTGAAGTCAGCAGCTTTTGTGTAAATTTTCCATTCTTTGGTGTGTGATGCATTGGTCTGCTGGGTTGCTCAGAGCCCCAGATTGCTGGCTGCCAAAAGGGTTAAACAGGTAATGGATGTTATTCATCCAGAAACCTTCTAAGTCACAGAAAAAAATGAAAACCAAAGAAAACTAAGTTTTCCCTGAAGAGATGTTCTCTTCTCTTCTGGTCCTACCTATCCATATATCTGAACCAAAACCCTTTTACCTCAGGGCAATACATTACTGAAGCGAGAGCATCACGTGGGTTGAAAGCTATGAACCTGCTCCAGAGGAGTCTGATTGGCTCAAACCTTTCAGAGCCACGGACTTTGAAGCCCACAACACTGGAGGTTTACTTCAGTTTGAAAGCTCAGCTTAGAGAGGCCTATTTCAGTCCTGGGGGCAACTACTCTAACCTGGGAAATCTTGGAGGTTGAGGTAGTTTCTGAAACTGGCAGAATAGTTGTATGTTCTCCTTCTGCCCTTCCCCTCCCTCGTTTTTATTTTTCAGATGATAATCCACACATTTCTCAATTTCTATGCAGTAGAAAACATAAACTTCCCATGGAAAAGGTAGCTTAAAACTGTATCACTGCAAATTCCATATGAATTGCGCATTGCTGCTGTACAGGAACGCGTCATCTGGCCTAAAATCCCACCTCTGAACTCCACTGATGCTCCACCAAGGGCAATTTCCAACTGGCTGCACCAAACACCACGGAGGAATCAGTGGTCAACGTTCAGCACGACAAGACTGCACAAGAACAAGGGTTTACTAGAATGGAAAAAACCTAACTGCAAAAGAAATAAATAAAAATAACTATATTTGTATTGTGTTTCTCTTTGCTTTAGTAATTCCTGCTCACCATCAGCTTTTTAGTAAGTATCAGTGTCATACACAAAAACTCAAACAGTTTAGGGTTTTCATCTCTGAGTTCCTTTTTTTTCTTTTGTCCCTGAAACAGTGAAGGCACAAAAGCAAATCTTCAGGTCCCTTAACAAGGACCAAGGACTCATTCCACTGATGCAGTGACTGCAGTTACTATTTTCATCTGTATTGATTTCTTTCCAAAACTCTTAAAACTCTATCACCTCTTAGTGCACAGACCCAGCAACATTTTTTAGATACCAGCATGAAATTGCAAAATGTGTTCAAGAGAGTATTAAAGAAGCAGTTCAAGTTAAAAGTGCTAGCACGATTCTTTTATAATTATGAAACTATGCTTAAATGGAATTTTAGATTACCTTTTCCCAACTAATCCTCAGTCGGATTTAAACTATTTTTTTGTTTTTGATTTTTTTTTTCATTTTTGTTGATTGGGGGAGTTTTGTGGGCTTCTTTTTGTTTTTTGTTTGTTTTACTGAAGTTTTTTTGTCTGTTTTTTAGGGGGTTTTTTTTTGGTTTTGTTGGTTTGGGGTTTTTTTCTTTGTTTTGTTTCTTTTTGTTTCTTTTGGGTTTTTTGTTTTGTTTGGGTTTTTTTTTTGTTTTGTTTTTCTTTTGATTTGTTAGTTGATTGAATTTTTAAATTTTTGGGGTTTTGGTTTTGTTTCTTTTGGGTTTTTTTACTTTTGGGGGGCTTTTTTGTTTCTTTTGGCTTTTTTGGTTTTTTTGTTGTTTTTGTTTTCAGAGGGGCTTTTTTGTTGGGTTTTTTTTGCTTCAGGAGGATTCTGGGGAGTTTTTTGTTTAGTTTTTGTTTCTTTGGGGGTTTTGTGGTTGTTTTTGTTTTCAGGGGTTTTTTGTTTGTGTTTTTTTTGAGGTTTTTGTTGGAGTTTTTTGTTTTGTTTTTGTTTCTTTTGTTTTGAGAGGTTTTTTAGGGTTTTTTTTTGTTTGGCTTGGTTTTTTGAGGAGGTGGTTAGGCTTTTTGGAAGGGTTTTGTGGGGGTTTTTTTACAATTCCATGATAAGCAATTAACAAAAATAGAGAGTCATGAATATTATTGTAAACATCTGGTCCTGTGTTCACAGGTTTAAAGACTTAAGACCAAGGTGATTCTAGTTAAATTACCAGTGATTAAAATCCAAAGCTTATGTTTCTCATACTTGTGTTGGTAGAAGCTAAACTATATATATTTGTATATATAATAATCAACACGTAAATCATACAACTGTCCAAAAAGTTTGATATCACTTTGAATATTGATTTGCCTTTTATTCAGTAAAGCAATACTTAATAGGTATAATTACTTAGCTTTTCTTAAAGATAACCTGTTTTAATATTTCTTAAGGATGGAGTACCTCATACTTCAACCTAGCATGGATCTCGAGAAGCCTCATAAAAGTCAAATTATTTACTGTAGTTTCTAAATGGTGGACAAATAGTTTCTATTTGCTCTTCACCGACATAATTATGGAAGAAATATTGGGTTCACAAATGGCTTAGGAATACAAGATTTTGTTTTTATGCCCCAGAATAAGTATAATGTTTTCCCCTTGTCTGTTTCACGGCCAAAATAATATCCAGGATCAGGGCACAGTATTGCAGTAGAGTTGCAAGTCATGTCACACAGGGTTGCTCTGGGCTTTGGTTCCAAATGGACATTGGTGCATTCATTACAGAACATACAGAACACTTTTAGCCAACAGACAGCAAACCTTTAGGTCACCACCAGTTTTCTAGAATTGTTCATTAACTGCAGAGTTGCAGATGTTCATATAATACTTCCAAATAAAGTAACAGGGATTACCACAATCCAAGTACAAAATTAATTTCTTAGTCAGTAAAATTGGCTAACACTTTTCTAGAAAACAGATGTTTTTAGTGTTTTTTGCTATAGTCATCAAAGCCAAAACAATTTATATAAAACAAAAAGAAATAGCAAAAAACCCCACAACAATCCCTGAAAAAAACCCAGACACATGCTCAGGGCACAAAAAAAGAAAATCTGCCTATTCAGTAAATTAAAATCCACAATGTACCGAAAGAGGCTGTATTTATATATTCACCACATCTTTCTCATCTTCATCCTATCTCCTCCAAAAGCCTAGACATAAGTGCTGGTGGAAGGAGTAATACCCACAAAGTCTCCTTTCAAATGCATTTCTTAGGCATTTTTGCTTATATATATATATATATTGCTTGTGTATATATACAAAAGTTTCCAATTCATTTCCATGATCACTGTAAATCTAGTCCATACACTACACTCCAATAAAGTATTAAGTTTGCAAAACAGCAAAAATAAATAAAAATGCGTGAAATGGATGTATCTGTACCTATCTGGATCCCAGTCCTTCCTACTGATCTGCAAACACACAGTACAGAAGCAGTCTTTATTCCTTGTTCATCGATGGCTGTCTGAAATTTGCCATGGTAATCCTGAAGCCCTACAAAAGCATCAGCCTGGATGTTTATGTTGCAGAAAGCTGTCCATTATGTGCAATTACTTAAAAATTTAAAATCTCTGAAGACCTAATACCTGTCCAAAAATCAGCCTCGCTAAAGTAATTGGAAAATATGCTGCAGCCAAACAACGTATTTCAGAACTGCAGTGTATATTGTCTCATTTTCCTCACATGGAAAAAATAGATGAGAAGTAACAATCTAATCTTGATGAGACTGATTGGTTCAAAAATATTAGCAATAAAAAACCAGCGTTAACAGTAGCAGCTTCCCATGGCTGAATTCTTTCTCTAGTGACAAGAGCACCACCTATAGACCTACAAAGTCATCCTTTCATTGTCTTTGACCTTAAACCAGAGTTTAGCTTCTACTATTAAGTGTAAGAAGTTTCAGATCTCACCAGCTATTACTTAAGACTAGGACAGTAATTTTAAAGAATTTGTATCAGCTAAAGGCGTGGTCCTATTACCTTAAAAACAGCCACACTTTCCGAGTACGAGCTCTAGCAAAAGACTGTGTACGACAGCTGGCTTGAAAGGGACTTCCCACATCACTGCCTTTTAGTGGTCCTTAAAAGTCAAACACACACAGCGCGATGAATGTCTAGTGAGCCAAAGTTACCTGGATGAGTGGGACTGGAAGCAGTAGAACGGCCGGCCGCTGCTCAGAGGGCTGTAACGCCCTGCACTCTGTTCTGTCAGCTACACGCGCCCTCAAGATGCGGTACGGAGCAGAGTAAATCCATTACTGCCAAGGCCTCTCGCCCCGCCAGTTCACCGGAGTCACTGGGGCTGCACTGCTCACACAAAAGGTTCAGTCCCGAGGGACTTGTCAAGATCTACACCAGCCTTGGCCTAATGATAAATACGCTGGTAGTTAATAACACTTTAACTTGACAGGATGTTAAAAATGTTCTGCTAATATGAGAGAATCAAATCAGTACGAGTCAGCTCACTTTCCTTAAAATGCCAGTCTTTTCACTTTGTAAAAGCAAGAACAGAACTTTCTATTTCTACAATATATATCAAGATACCATGAAGCTTTAAATGCTAATTTAAAGAAGAATGGTGAAAAAATCAAGCAAACTGCTTTTCCAATAATCTAATGAGCAGTCACACATTAATAACGTTGATTTATTCCTAATCACTGCAGTAACTTCCCACTTTGGAACAAGGTAAAACTAAACCAGAACAGAGCACTCTTCAGAAAAATTATTCTCTGTGGTTTTTTTCTAAAAAACCTTATTTTGAAATAGTTAAATCTCAAGTAGCATCAGCCCTAGGCAAGCTCCAGTTTCATTTTGTCCCTGCTTGCAGGAGTGTGTAACATCTGCTCCAATATACTCTACATTTACATACAAGCCATCTAACATAGCATGAATTTTCCCCATCTCAGCTGCATGTCATGATAGGACGTAAGAGGAAAAACTCTTGGATTATCTGTCTTTTTCCTGTCAAAATAGTGTGATATTAGCATCAAGAAAAGCCTGATTCTTTGCTTAGCTAGTAAGAAGAAACATGTAAAATTCTCTAGTGTTTTTCTGGATTTGAAAGCGCAAATGTTAAAAAAACCACTGGATTTGCTCAAATTTTTCCCATCAGTCATATAATCACCTCATTAAGAACAATCAGACTCCTTATGTGCAAATTTTAGGCAAAGAGATTTGCAAAGCTACAGCAATTAGTGCTACAGTTACTCCGTCCTTATCTGAAGTGATGAACAAAATACAGGGTTTTTAGCACTGAAGTTTGGACTGACAGCAGTGTAAACCAGCTTCCCCGGTTTATTTCACTAGGATTAAAAGGTTCTGTTTTGTGTACTCTGAATAAAGTCCTTTAAATCATCAGTGCTCATTCACTGCTGTTCAAGACTGCACATGACCAAAACAAGGATTTATACTTAGCTACAAAGCCCTCAGAAGCCTGAGCTCAAGAATCCATTAGAAAATAGCTGGCACAGGAAACCTAGGAAAACTGGCTGGATCATTAAGGGCATAATAGCTATAGTTAATAGTATAGAGAGTTCAGCCTGCTACTGGGAAATCATAAGGAACACTTAGAAAACAATTAAAAGGATTTTTATTTTCACACAACCCTGCAAATAATACTCAGTGCTTCAGTGAGAAATCAATTAAGGTCAGGACTTTCACCCACAAGCACCTCAAGATGCTTTAGCAAATGCACAGGTGTTGAATCTTAGTCACTGCTGAAGAGTTCAAAGACAATGACCCCAGTAAGTGGAAACTGCAGAAAAGCAGACTAAACAGAGAATTGTCATACACGCAAGTCCTTATCCACGGTCATATAACTTATTTTTAGAAGACAGAAGACTTCAAATATTATAACAGAAACCAAGGAATACCAAAAAAAAAAGATGATGTCTTGGCCTAGGTGACAGTATCCACACATCAGGAAGATATCCAGATTCCTAAGTTAAAAGTAATTTTTAAAAGAAATAAAAGAGTAGTTTTCAGATACTTTGCAAAGCCCCTCCACCACCTGAGAAAGGGAGTTATCATTGGCACATTTAAATGGAGCAATGACCTCTCAGGTAAGCAAAGACTCTTCAACACATAGCAGCTAAGGGCTTATACAATAGAAACCAGTAAAGTTTGAAAGCTGAAAAGCAGAAAGCTGAATTGCAGCTGATGTAGATAAAATGACTGGTTTGGAAAGTCACCCTTGCATCAGTAATCCTGCCAAGGACGAGCAGGAAAGCATGATTTTGCCAAAGGTAGAACTCTGGAGTTATGAAATGATGGGATTCTGACGGAGAGTATCAATTATATGACTTGATGGGTCATGCAGAAAGAATGTCAAAGACCTACAGATGGCCTGAAGCTGAAATGCCAGGCAAGTTCTTGTCAGGGAGCCATGATTCCTACATGGAATGATTGTAGGATTCTTCACAGCTTGAATCAAGCTGTTGCTGCACTCATGTGCCCTGTGAAAATTCAGGCAATTCAAGCTGTTCTCTTATAATAGTGTATTAGACTTTCAACTGATTTAATAAAATTCATTATTTAACAGCAGTTTAACTTTGCAGTCTCTTTTATGAACTTACGGACATAAAGACACTAGGAAATTTAAGTACTGAAGAATTCACAATGAGAGGCCACTGGAGAATTAATTGAGATTACAGTTCTAAGAAAACACCAGTCTTCTGATTTGTTTATATAAATTAGCAATAAACTTACAATAAATGTATCCAATCAACACTAAAATTGTGAAAATAATTGGCAGAGAATGACTCCCTAAAGAGATCTCAATAGAGAAGACTAAAAAGTAAATGTCAGAAGCTAATAGGTCTAGAGCCTCCTACAACCAGAAAAGTCAGGGTGGAAGAAAAGATTTTAGTTACCTTCTCTTTTACAAAGTAGATATTTCTGATTACTGAAGTTACCATGAGAGGCAAACCCTCACACTCCTATATTTAATTCTACCCCATCCCATTTATATTGGGAATTGTTTCCAGAGCTCTAAGAAGTAAATACCATTTTTATAGCCTAAGCAGGAGAAACACTTTTCTTCCCTAAGTCAGGCTCATACTGAGGACAGCTATTAGAGTTCCTTTTGATGGATTTTTCCCATGTATTTAATTCACCAAGGGTTAGTAGGCTAGTTGCAGTAAGTATGTTCGGCAACAATCGAGCTGTGATTATCACAATCATGACTTTCTGCTTTTGCCTGCTCAGGCAGCAAACAAAAAATATTGAATCTGGACCATTGCACAGCAGGCCCCTGGAAAACTCTGCAAGATGTGTGTGCACTTACATTCATCAGGATTTTTTTAAAAAGATGATGAAATTTCTTTTTAATAAGATGTCATGGACATGATCTGATTTTTGGCACAGATGAAAATAAATTGTCAGCAGTATCAGAAGTCAGGAAGAGCACACAATTCAATGTCACTTCCAAATCAATGAAAAGCATTTCAAGTTTTCTAGCTGTCAAGGTTTTCCTTTAACATTTGTCACCATACACATATATAAAATATAGAGAGCATTTTTTCTTTATCATTTATCACCATATTTTATGCATAGATGTATTTCTTTATATTATACCTATAGATAGGTATATATGATAGCTTTTTACTTGAGGGACACCGTGACTCTGCATTTTGTAAAATTATACTTCAATGGTGATAAAACACCCCCTATTCTCCTTCAGTCCTAAATAGCTGTGTTCAGAACCCAGTCATTTCAGCTAGATGCAGAAGCTGCTGTTTGGAAGTTTGTCTTAGTTCCATGTACAAAGGAGGCATAATTCTGAATACAGATGAAACAAAAGACAGAAGACAAAAATATAGTAGAAAAATAAACAATTCCTGTTCCTAAACATGCTACAATTATTTCACAAAGTTTTGTACTTCCATAAATCAGCTTGGTGTATTTTGAGTGCTGTCATGTTTTCAACTGTCCTTTCACCAGGATTCGTTGCAAAGTAGAGTATTGCTCAATTTGTTATTAGATTAATCTGACTTAGTTTAGTATTTGAAATTAATTCTCTTCAGAAGTCTATCCGGAATGACAACTCAAGGAGATCTTGAGCTTAAGAAAACATCCAGCCATCCCACAGGCCTTTTGGCAGAGTTCCTAAGATTTTCTTACCCACGTGTTAAAATTTTGGACAGACTTAACATCATTATAAGACAGTTATAACAATAAGTGCTATCATAGAACTTGGAACAAACCAAAAATCACACAAAAAATATCAATTTTACACTAGGCTAGCCAGGACATTTCACAAAGAATTCCTATGTATCACAACTCAGAATGCCATAAAATTGAAGTAGAATTAAATAATGTCTTGGTGCTTCAAGAAGTAAAAAAAGCAGATTTAAAATTGTATTTGTCAGGCAAAGTAATCAGCAGTGGAATGTGAAATGCATAAAGACTATAAGAACAGAATTAATTTACAATTTAAAGTAGGTATTTCCATCTTTGACGGCATAAATAAGTAACTAGCTAGCAATTTTTGTCCAAATTAACTAAAAAAAGAGGGGGTTTTAAGCTTGATTTAAATCAGGAAAAAAGCTAAAAAAATAAGTGAAGTATTTCTTAAAGCTTGAAAACTTAATTATTCTGAAACATGTTCAGGCTTTGGAGCAAAGTAAGAACAAAGCCAACAGAACATCAGCAGATTCTACGGAGAGGTTTTACAGGGTGGGGTTTTTTGTTTGGAGTCAGGGTCTTCTTTGGAGTTTCTCTAAATTTTTTTTTTTTAATGAAGTCAGTTCAGAAGACTGAGATGACATCCAAGTGCCAGCCATGACACACAAAGTTGTGTTCAACCTCATTTTGAAATTCCATTCATTTAAACTTTACCTTTTTAGGCCTGTTTCTCATAATTTTGCATATGCAAACAGTAAAAACATGTAAAAACAATAGAAGTGGGTTTGTTTATTATGACTATTTCAGCTGAAAGCATTTTAAATTAAACCTCTGGCTTAAAGAGTATTTGCAAACCAAGAAAATCAGCTGGCAGAACTGAGCTGTAAAACACAATAGTTGCTGAAGCGATTATTAAAATAAAGAGCTGTACCAAAGCATCTTATCTATGGCTGCAGAATAATTGCTTATCCAAACCAGGTATTTTCCTCCTAATACTTGTAGACGTTGCACAAGGGATGAGAGTAAATGGAGAAAAGCACTGAATCCTGGCAAACAGACATCAGCATGGGTGGATGTATTCCAAGAACAGATAAATGCACCACTTCCAACCCACAGCCCGTTTTCAGGGCTCAGAAATAAAGCACAGAGAAAGTCACTGCTCTAACTAAAAAAAAACCCAAAATACCCCAAGCGGAATGGCTTTTAATTTTAGTGAAATACTTTCTTGCGCAGTTCCTATGTGATTATTCCATCTCCGCTGCAGATTACTCACTGGCAACAAATGATAAACTCAGTTTTATTTCTTTTTTGTTTTTAATCTAACGTTTCCAGCCAGACAGTCATATTCAGCTTTTCCATTACTGCTGTCAATTTAGCTATCTGGGGCAGCTGCGCATACTCTCCAATTAAATTGTTCATTAAATATCTCAACATAAAAATGCGTAACATCACACCTGTCTAGCACTATAGTATACATACATTGTATAGCACAAATACCATGTTAAATAAAGTCAGCACTCAGGCTGAGTATTATCAGCATAAAGATAAATTCTGGCTCAATAAAAATAGGGCATTTTCTAATAGTGCAAAGAGCATGAATACATGTTTATTATTACAAAAGAACTTTATCTGTTTGTCTTTTAAACCATTCTAAACAAGTTTACTTATCAAGCATGATCCTAAAGGGTACATGATGTCCATTTTACTTATCAGCTTTGTATCCATTAGACTTCAACTAAATCGATGCATTTTAAACTGTCCCTTGCATGCATGATAATTGTGGGTTCTGAAACAGTAGAGACTTTAACACACTAAGCTCGATGTATAAAAATAAGGCATCTGTTTGTCAGAAAATAAATAGGACTAATTTATAACCTCTATAATTAAGACACAAGGAAATTTCAAGCTCTTAATTTTTTTTTTGCGCTACCCTAAAAAATTACATACAACAATATAGTACCCCAATAACAGTAAGAGAAGGCGCACAGAACAACAAGGTAAGATTATGGTTTGCAAATGCATAAAAAAATGAAATAAAAAACTAGATATGAAATTTTAAAATTCAGTTCAATTGATGTAACTGTCCTTATCATCCTTTCTGCTGCCAGCTAGGAAAATGTCCAGAGCATGTGTTTAAGCAGCAGGCACTAAAGCCTTTGTGCAAATTTGACTAGTCCTGGCAATGTGCACAAATCCAGGCTGCGTTCACAGCTGAGAGGTAAATGCTCTTTCCTCCTGAGATACATCTGAAAAAACATTCCATGCCCTAAAAACAGAGGGAATTTACATGGGAGGCACGTAACAACGCAGGATTTTCACGGGAGGCAAGATCACTTCACCTTGCTTTGACTCCTCCTTGCTAGGAGTGATTTCTCATCAGGCTGCCAGGATGAGCTGCACGTCAGGGAAAGACAGGTCCTAAAGGGGGAAACTTGACTGGCTTAAAAAGTTCTGGCTTAAACACTCAGAGTTGTTTCAGGGACAGAATTTGACTACAAGCCAAGGCAATTCTCACCTCCATCCTACAGACAAAAGAGGAAAGAATGAAACTCACTAGTTTATTCTATCTTTGCTGAGTTCTTCTGATGATGATCAGGTTTAGGAAAAGGAAGCTTCTTGAGCAAAAAACCAACTGCTGGAAAGAGCAGTATTTGCTTTGTCACTATGACTTGCAGGAAACAGAATACTCCTGTTCACAAAGCGTAAAAAGACTTGGGCCTGGGAACTTTAAAAGGGAGTGAATAGAATAAAGCTGACACAAGTTGGTGGCCTTAAGTCTTATGTGAGACACCGACTCTATTGTAAAAGCTGTACAGACACACTGCCACTCTGGACATTTGACATTAAAATTGAGGGAAAAGAACGTCAGTTTAGGAACTCAAGTGTTTCTGAACAACAGATGAACACGCAGAGTTTCTCTTCACCTCGGCAGTGGTGCCCTTGCTGGAACTCGTGTGACTCCCTGAGGGGGAGGCCTGGAGCCCCCCAGCTCTGGAGCAGACAGTGCGCAAGGGTCCCCGCGCGTGAGGAGCGCGCACGTGGCACCAAAAACACGGCTGTGAGGTCTACAACACATTTCACATGCATCGGCCTCCTCAACGTGCCATGCTCAATAACAGCCTAAGCAAAACACATCGGAGGACAAAACACAATTGAACCCTCTCTCGGACACCCCAAACATTAGACCACACACCAGAAAAATGAGTAAAAACAGATCTTGACCTGTTTCCTCAAAACATTAACATTTCAATTTAAAAAAAAAAATTACCTTCAAGCACCCTTTATAAATCAACCTGAAACAGTCCTGGTCTCTGGATCCCAGTGAAAATGGAAAACTCACATCTCAGGGAAGGGATAGCTTCTTCATTTAAGTCAGCAGGAAATGGAAATTTTCTGGAAATTTGAAAATTATCACCAACTCCTGAACTTTTGTGCAAAATCCCAATGTGTAACATCTAGGTATTTTGCAAAGTCACCTGACTGCGAGCCTCAGCCTCCAAAAACTGAAGTGCAGCTCAGCTATAAGGATTTTTCTGTAATATCTTCATAACATAATAGGTAATTAAAAATGAGTTACGTTGCCTAGTGTTATAAAATGGGTTACAACTACATGCAGTAACTGCTTTAGACTTTGGAGATGTTTTTAAAAGAAAAAAAGTCCTCTGCATAAAACATTGCCCAAAAAAAACCCTTGCTAGGTAGTTTTAATGAATCTTTCATGGTTCAATAAGCTATTGTATTAGGTCAATCTCCTGATGAAGCAATGCTCCAATCTCATTATATTTAGTCAGAAAGAAATAAGCTGCTAGTGTTATTGGATTTCTTATAATTAGTTAAAAAGCAATTTTTTGGAATTTCCTGTGCTCGTAGGGTTTCGGAAAACAAAAAACAAACAAACAAACAAAAAAAAAACTCAAGAAGTTGAGACAAGTTTTATTGTGCTGTATTTAAGTAAAATATAGTTCTCCAGAGACAAGAACCATTCCCTGCCATCCTACAGCTGAGATGTGCCTTAAGCTTTGGGGTAAGTCAGCCTCTTTCTACTACATCCTTCCTTCCCCCTCCTGTCATCTCTACTTTTCCAAACAGCAAACCTGAGAATGAGCTCAAATGGCTGAAAGCTCTAAAGGAAAAACACCAGGCAGTCTCCATAGCTGGTGGTAATTAATAGAAAGTGAATCAGTTGCTTTGTATAGGGGATAAAGAGAAAGCCCAGTCAGAGTAACCTGCCTCATCATGACACTGTGTTCCCAACAGAAATTAATTTTGTGAGCTGTGGGAGTTTGAAACAAACATGTGAGGGCTAAAAAGACCTAATGCCATCATCTCAGCATGGAGAGGAAGATTGAAAGGTACTTTCAGAATAACGGTTACAGTCTCTGGGTAGGGACAATGTTTTCCCCCTGAGGTCTTTATGAAAAAAGAGTAGAATAAATAGTGCCACATGTCTTCACAGCTGGAACATCTGTGACTGAGAGGTTGGCACAAATTTATAATCTTACATGACCACATGAATCTAGCTATAATTGACAGACATGACTGTAATGACAAAATTCTATTGACTTTCCCTGGGACCAGAGCTTCTCAGGCTTGAAGTACTAAATTGTGTTAAAAGAGCATGAGATTTCTCAAGCATTCACAGAGAAAATGTATTCTCACATTTTAGAATCTATACCTGATTTTTCATAAGAGCCCAAAGGTGGCCTGCACAAGGTGATATAAAGGCATCTGATGAAGGTTGCTAAATACACAACACATTAAGTGCCTGCTCCAAAAGAGCCGGAGTCTGGAAAAGCCTTTAAAAATACCAAACATGCTTATCCTGCTCCTGAGTGGAAATCTGCTTGTGAACACTGCTAGAAACGGGCTCATTGAACTCCATGGAGTTCTCTAAGTTCTTGTTTCACATGAGATACAATGTATGTAATTGCAAGTCCTTGTATGCAGGTGATAAAGTAGCACACCCACAACAAAAGAAATACTATTTTAAAAATGACAGCTTCTTATTCAACATGCTGAAGGCACTTAAAAGTTTTACAGTGAAGCATGAATTATATTACCCAAAGTAAACAACGTGAAAACACAACTGGTAGGAGCAAAGGCCCTCTCAGATTTTCAAAACCTCCACTCTCCTCCCCACATTCAAGCTTCCTCTAGATTCAATTCTAGCATAAATTCCTAAAGACATGATTCCATCTTTATACCAGCCAGTGTTTTTTATTCCCACTAAACTATGTTTTGCAGAAAAATAATTCCAAATAGAAAACTACAAAACATTTCAGAGACGTACTTTATAAAATAAAAAATAATAAATTTGCTAAGGAATTCACAAGTGTGCCATGCATAACTACAAACCTCTTTCAGCTGTGATCAAGACATCTGTACTTATAAATTTTAAAAATTAAAATAAGTCTTTTATATACTGGGTAGAAACTTTTTTCTTTTTCTTTTTTTTTTTTAAGGAAAAAAGTAACATGCTGTGATAAGATTGGGAGATTTTTTTTTTTCATGGCTTTGTTTCTTGCTTTGGGGAGCACTGCCTTTTTAATGTATCTGCACAAGAGATTCAGGGATACACTGATATACACTCTGAAATACAGCAGAGATGGTCAGGGACCCACCTTTCCTGTGTCCTGGATTCCTATCCTGCATTCACACTCCTGAAAATACTTTTGATAACAAGAAAACATGTTGAATTCTTTTTACTACTTGGTAATACACTGCTAAATTCCAATATGAAATAAAACATTTGCAACTGGCTTGGACTTACATCCAAAAGAAACAAAGGCACAAAACTGGGGAAGGGAGAAAAGCCTCCCACGGAAGCAGTCATGCTTTTGCAAAGCCCAAGTGAAGGAAGGCACACAAATTTTTTCAGGAAGACTGAAATGCAAGCACTTGGAGATGGCAGAAGTTTCTGCTCTCTCACTTTTCTTCTGTTTTTGCCCATGGCCAGTGACCTCCTTACACCACATCAGTCTTAACACAGAACTACAGTTTCTCACAGAATAAATATTCTAGGGAGGCTATTTTGAATTATTTCACATGACCTTAGTTTCTAAAGAGTCTGTAAAGCAGTATGAGTTGTCTACTATAATACAGTCAATGATCCAAATTGTAATTATTATTAATGCAAAAATATTTATGAACCAAAGCTATTCCCTTCCATTTCTCTGTCCATTTCAAACCTGCTAAGAGCTATATAACTAAGCATAGGAGTGACCTCCGAGAAATCGGTGGTAATTGCCTCATCCTCAAACAGGAAATTGGAAATTCAGAGTAGGGCAAGAAGTTTAACTCCAGCTATTGAACAGCTTCCATAAAAGAAAGGGTTAAGTAGACAAGGGCACTTCAGTTTGGAGAAGAGGCAGCTGAAGAAAAGGTAAAAACCAGACAGCTGTGAATGACGGCACTGCACAGAGAAGGTGAACAGAAAGCACTTATTCTTTTAAAAAAGAATATGGAAACATCAAACTAAACCGGCATACTGAAGACTCCAAATGAACCAAGATTCCTCACAATGTGCATTGGGGATGCTTTTGGACAATCTTATGTCCCAGGTGCACAGTTAGAGACTCTTCCAGAGCCAAAAGACTAAACTGGAAATCTCTTTAACTGGATTTAGCACACACTTGCAGCTTCATTGTGTTCAGAGACACATTCACCATAAAGGTGAAATCACCAGGAAGCCACACACATCACACTATGGAACAAGTAATTTCCTCTTAACTCAGTTCCTTTGCAATGACCCAAACAGAAGAATGCCAGCAAGGTAGATTTTCCCTCGATATACCTAATCTTCCTATAAATTAAATGTATTCCCAAATCTTTTTAACTGAAGGGTTTTAATCATTACTTTTACCACTTAAAGTAAATAGTTTCAACAACTTCCTTAAAAATCAGTGAAGCAAGGCACAGTTCAAATGAAGGAGAAGCCTGTGAAAGTTGATTTCATCATGACTGTGATGACCCCTGGACTGATGTCTCAGAAATCATGCTATGCTGGTTACTCTGCTCACTAAGTGTTGGTCGGCTGCACAGACTAGGCCTGGGCTGCATCAGCTGCAAATCGCAGCCCTGAGGGAGAAGGGCCTCTGAAACACTTCTGGTTTTAACACAGCACGACAACTCTGCTGAATGCCTGGCACAGGAATTACTTGATTTACAGGATTGTTTGACCTCATCACATACATTCATCATATTTCTATGCTGATACAATTAAACGGGGCTATTTTTAAAAATTTTCTCCATATTCAAAATTTGTTCTGTGATTTACATGCATTAGCAAAAGCAGTATCAACTGCTCCCTGGCAGTGTAGTTGAGCCTATTCCTGCTACTAATTCAGCACACATCCCAGCCATTACCCAGGGAATGCGGTGATTAGGCAGCTTTCCAGTAAACAGTCCTTAAAACAGTTCATAAAAATTCCATTTAGAAAAAGCTTTGTTTCTCGCTCGAGAATTTGATAAGATATTGCAATAACTGCTTAGGGATATATTTCAAGTCCACCAAGTGAGTTAAATTCCATTTCCACACACACTATCATTGCTTTTGCAGTTTAAAATACTATAAAGTAATTCTGGTGTACATATAAGAAGCAATTAATTTGGGTTCTGCTTTTTTATAAACACATACTTCAAAAATCCTACAAACATGCAATGAAAAGGGTGAAAATACCATAAAACAGTCCACAAAAGGCAGATTCTCAAGTAGAAATCTAGTGGCATTATCTGAATCAGAACTTGCCCAGACCAAAAACTGTTCTTAGTAATGGAGAGAACACAGCATCACAATCTATATATTCTTTTGACATTCCACCTGAGGTAAAGCCACTAATTAAAAGGTGCCAGAATAACCAGAAACAGTCCGTTTTATAGACTACAAGGAAATCAAAGAAATACTAAAAATTAGGCACAGTAATTCTTAAACTTAGAGCATCAGTTTGTTATCCACAAATGGAAAGCACTCAGTTTGTTTTAACAACTTTCTATAAAAGACAGGATTCAATTGCAACATTTATTATCTAAAAGTGTTTTGGTTAAAACAAAAATGAAATTCAAAATTAAGATCCTTTTTTATGATAATAGCTGATACTTACTAAGCAATAAACTCTTGCTCTCTCCTATTTTTATTTCCTCAAAAAAGAAACATAAACCAAAACCTAATGTAACCTCAAGTGTTCAGGCTCCATTTTTCACTTGTTTTGAGAAAAGGCATTATAACAGCTGCATTGAAGGGTCTTTAAGAAACTAAATCTTTCTAGTTTAATAGAGTAACAAGGTATATATGATGGCATCAAATGAAAAGGAAAATGAGCTGTCACGATAAAGTACTCCTGAAAGCCTTAGTACAAACTGCATGACAAGCTAAAATAAAAAGAATTATTTTGTTCCTCTTGCTTTACCAACGTCTTAATGTTTAGGACATTTAAACCACTGCCATTTTAGAGCCAATCTCTTTTATAAGTGGATGTAACTAGCCCTAGCAAATGTGGCAAAAATGGAAATGTTCCCAAATGGTCTTCACACACGCACTAAATCCATCCACACCACATTAGATGAATCTTGTAGTCCATAATACTTTAAATGCTTACATAATGACTATAATTCAGAACCTTGCAAGCCAGTTTCCTAAGATAAATTAACATGATGAAATTATTCAACCTCTCTTTTGTTCGAACGGTAAACGCAAAGCAGTTTGCAGCTCACTGTAGGTTTAAATTTTAATCCAAGAGCTGACAGTTTGCAAGATGATTACAGTCTATCCTATGTCAAAAGTTAACAGAGGAGTAGAGTCTGTTTCAAATTAGGGGCTCTAAACATCTAA
This sequence comes from Callaeas wilsoni, assembly GCA_013398955.1. Lineage (NCBI taxonomy): Eukaryota > Metazoa > Chordata > Aves > Passeriformes > Callaeidae > Callaeas > Callaeas wilsoni. The sequence goes on from VWPU01016145.1 coordinate 47,492, forward strand.
TAAAGTAATTATATTAGACAAATTGCACTTTATATATAGTTACAACAAACTATTGCATTATTAGGCACCTGTCTGAAAGACTTGGCAGTTTCACAGTGAAATACTATTCCAGTTGATGCATTTGGATGAGGTCCTTCTACCATCGCAGTCGAGGGTCTGCCATTGGCATAAAATTCTAGATGGAAAATGCCAGCAATCTTAACCACTTCACAAAACAACAGGTAAGAAGGAAAATACATTCATATGCTGTTCTTATCCCCTTTTAACTGACAGAAGTTTTGCATGATTAAAAAAACAAACTAGTTTTTCCATGACATCATTCAGATTGAATACTAATGCTTTTCTTTAAAGCAACTACCATGCACATGGATGTACAATTTAACTTCTCCTTTCACAGAAGCAATGCCCAACTTTGCATTTTTTCTTTACTCTGTTTCCTCAGATTATAATTCTAAAATCCTTTTTGATTTTTATGCCATTTCTCTGATTTAGTTCTTCAGTGCTGTTAAGTGAAGTGCCCCGCTCTGTTCTTTAAAGCTACACTGAGTTACAGCAGTTGAATATCTGGGGAGCTTTCTTCCCCTCCTTGTTCATGCTTAGATTTTTAAAATGCAGCATTTGAATTCATTAATGATTAAAGTTAATTTCATTGATATATGAATAATAGGTACAAAGCTGGGTCAAGCTCCCTTGAGAGGGTTTGATGCTTCCTTCAGGAGGACTAGAATTCAATCCAGGGTTTCATTTTCTGTTTGGTTGCTTTTAAAAGATAAGGCATCTTGAAAATGATTTACGGTCTTACTATGGACTTTACAGGCACTGGAACGAGGGAGTTGCCTTGTATTAAACAGCCTAATCTGCTGAAGTAGCAAAGCATTCTGACAGTCATTCCACAGAACGGACATTTGGCCTCTGGAGTACAACAACGACGAGAGCGTGAAAAGGCAGCATTAACAACCTCTTCATAGCAAAGAGTAAGTACAATCCAAATCTTACTATTTCCTTGGTAAGATCACAAGCAATAAGAGGGAAAGCAAATGTTTTAGACTTGCAGCCCATTTTGCTTGGGGTGGGATATCTGCTGATTGCAATGGGTTTCAGTTTAGAACTGAAGGCACACTTTTCACACTGTTGCAATTACACAGATTGTGACACCCCACTTTAAAATTAAAATAGCGGGAAAATAGGGTAAATACAGGTAAAAATTAAAATTTTCAATACCTGCTCAGACCTTATTTTCAGATCCCCTACAAAATGATAGGGAATGGCACCAATGAAAAACATGTTTGCATTAATGGGGCCTGGATGGACTATCCCAGTTGCTTGATACAGTCACTAACACATAGATGACGTGAGAGGTTTAGCAACACAGTGTTTAAAATTCAAGCAGCAGAAGCCCTTCCACCAGGGTTTCACCCAGCTTTGGGAACCGACCTTCTGTTTGCATCATCAATTTCTTTGTTTTCCAACTGAGTTGCCAAGCAGCGGGTAGTGCAGCATCACTAAAGGAATGGTGCTGTAGCACAAAGCAGCTTGACTGAAAGAGCCTGCAGATCAAACCATCAGAAACAGCAAAGAAAAGGCTGAGCTACTTTTCTCAGCAGCAGTCAGACCTGAAATTACTCATTAGAAGTGTTCTCTCCAGGGTCTGAGTTGACTTACATATATTGGAATATATATATATCAAAATGATAATGCAGCTTCACAGAATGAATCACAGAAAACCTGTGCTGGAGCACTTAGAATTTGAAAGAGACTTTAACCTCAGCCACCACCCTCAGTTATTTGGTTTGCCTCCCTTAACCTTTATTCTTGGCCTTTTCTCCCAGCTTTCTACCACCAACTTTGATATAAAACCATACTAATTAATCCAAATAATCACATGTGCTACGTATTTCTTTAAAGATGGGATAAATACATGCTTATCCTTCCTAAAAACAACCCCTGGGTAATTAAAAACAGACAATGCAACACCGTTGTTATAAATTATTGCCTACGGCCATGAGTGTTTCTTGATAGCAGTGAACATGGAAGAGGAAATATCAACACAACCTCCTGGTCTGCACTATGAGAACGCTTGCTATAAATCACATTTTTCCAGTGTTCTCTTCAACTGCATAGATCAATATCCAACAAAGAGATCCTTAAGTCACAGACACACCCAGAAAAACTTCTTATTGACCAACATTCCAAAAAATATTACAAAAAATTCAAAGCAACCTTATAGGAGAGAAAATGTGGACTTAATAGGGGTTTAACATTAAGAATCCCATCTTCAAAATAATGCAAACTGATTTTAAAGCAAGGTTAGGTTTTTAAATGTTAAGAGCATAAAATTGAAGAATTAATTGAATTTACTGTCAGTTCAACATTGCTAATGTAAATTATAGATAACTGTATTGGGTCATTCTTGACTTAATTAAGTCCTATCTATCATTATGACATTACTAAAGGCTTTAAAAAATTCTGTTGTTGAATGCAATCAACTTTAAATTAAACTATGTATGTTCAGTCAGTGTCTTAAGCAATGATGAGGCAAATATATCTTAAGGTGGCAGTAGGGATTTATACTTCCACAACTTTTGATGTAAAATTTAAATAAACTGGAATTTGAAAAAGCAAATGAAGCTTTGCTGCATTTTGCCCACAAAGCGCTTCCTTCCTTTCTGATTTACCACTGGTCTCCACTCATTAGATTGAAGCACACAAAGTATTAACCCCTTTTGAGATCAGCCAGCATTTTCAGCCTGATTTAAGTCACTGAAGCAATGAAAATTACTTCTGTCAACTTCAGTTAGGCCTTCTACAATCTCAGTGCTCAGCAGCTGCAAGGAGTAGTACTGAGAGGGTCTGACTAACTGCTGATGCTGAGCGTACCACCTGGCAATCAAATATCTTTTGGAAAAGATCAGAGATGACTACTTATATTGCTTCAGCACAGCCATTTCTGCTCTGAGATTACTTGCTGTACAATGGAAAAAGAAAAGTATGTGAAAATACATATGCCTACACCTGACTTATACACACTGATATTCATAAATTAAAAAAGACTATGATGATGTCTCTAAACTCTCACTGGGGAATGACAAGCAAGTCATTTCAGCCAAACTAGTACACATCCTCTTGGCTATGGGCATTCTGGGTCATACCCATTTCTTTTACCATTTTTTCTGTCATGTAAGTGAAAGTGATACTGACATTTGTTCTTTGGAAAAGTTACTGTTATCCTCCTTGTTGACAGAATTACTCTACCATGATATTTTGTGTTTATTTTCTAAGCAGTTGCCAATAATAGTGTCTATGCCTGTCATATGTCTACATGTCAACTGATATCTACCCATAACACTGGAAGATCATGATCCTTAAAAGAAGCTTCCTTTTTAAACTCTTGAAAAGATTCTCAACACAGTCAGTAGAATCTGAAGGTGCCAGCTATTAGGAGTAAGAATTGACGACCACAATTTAGTCAAAGTACACCATCACACCTCCTACTCAGAAGAATTTAAGAAGTGAAAAGTCTGTTCTATTACAACTGTACTAGTCCTTGACCATGTAATTTCCATCTCCTGCACTGGCCACTGACAGCTTTTCAACACAAAGTACACTAAGCAATCATCAACTCATTCAAGTTTGACTGTTGAACATTGTCATTAAGTATTAGCAAAAATTAGACACAATTAGTTTTGCCAGAGGGCAGGTAATGTTCCTAATCAGAATTCCCTCACTCTCACATTTTAGGTGTGAAAGTGTATCTTTTGACAGACCTGAGTTTGCTTCCATCCTAAATCAAACACAGGGTAAATTCCTTCTGCTGAATCCTACAGCAAAGAGTTGATAGGTCTCTTCCCTCCTTTGGGGGGAGGAGGAGGCTGGGGAAGTACAGATGGGGTTGCTAAGGATGCAGAGACACTCTACACACACACTCTATGGACATGTTGTACCTCTGAACCGCTCAACTCCCATGAAATTCCAGAGCTCAAGGCACGGTTCACTAATAAATTTTATGGATTATGCAGCATTTGCTTGATGACAGATGTATCACTGCCTTCTGCAGGAGACCCTGTCAGACCCTTTCTGTGTTCATCACTTTGCAATTTTCACACCTTCCAGTGGCTGATCTGGAAAACACATCAGCCATTACTATAATGGCTATAAACCACTAATATTCAAAGATTGCTCAGAATACTTGTGAGGCAGTCCCTTCAGTACAACTTGGCAGCATAGGACATACGTAGCCTGCGATAGATAGCGCACAGAGCAGTGAATTTCACCACTGAGCTGACATTTAAGGGTACATTTAAATGGTTTGTGAGTGCAGACTTTCTGATGTTCTTTCTCTATTATTTGGTTAGATTACATGTCTAGACTTTCAAAATACAATATCCAAAATACAGAAATGCTTTTGCAAGACTGAATTTCTCCCCAGAGTTAATGTTAGGATCAGATCGGCTGAAAAGCTACTAGTATTCAGATGCAAAACTTTTCAGTTGTAGCGAACTCTTGTCTTGGACAAAACTAATTAAATGCAATAAATTTCATATATAGATCCCAAGGCTGGCAAGTGTCCCTTAATGTCATACTGAAGAAACCTGAGCCAAATAAATACCACACTTCTTGGTCCTTTTCACGTACTCCTTTTACTCATCAGTTGCAAGAGAAAAGGAAATGCCCATTTTTCCTGCTTGCTGAAGAACATACCTACACATACCTTCAGTCAGACACGGTTTTGGTATCAGAAGTAATCTATAAAATGTTCCTGTTTGGGTATAACAAAGAAAATAACATCTTCCAACAGTGTCCAACATGACCTTAACCAGTTCAGGAGGTAATTTAGAGATGAGATCATTTAAATGACTGTGTGCATTCAAATCTGACATTTTTGTTCCTCAGCACATCCCTAAGGTGCAGACTGCTGCACCTTGTGACAACATCATGGAGATGGGCCACTAAAAAATTACCCTTTATTTTTTTAACTTGTATTAGTGAGTGTGTACAAGTTTCTATATGCTCCCAAATACATACAAGACAACAGAAACCCATTTCATAAAATATTTCAACACACATTCAATAAATTTACATTCCAGAAGCTTGGATTCTCAATGTCTATTCCTGCTACCTCATGTAAAGACTTTTTAAGGAAAGTACACAGAAAGCAGTGTTTCAGATCCTGCTTTTAAGAACTTCATCATTAAAAGGAATTATCTGCTATTTTCCACAACTTCCTAAGTATAATTTATATTACACTCTGATATTATTTAGACTGAAAAGGACTATATTCAGTATCAAAACTGTGTGGTGATCTCAGTTTAGTCCTTCTATTTAGTCCCTTTAAACTCAATTAAAAGAATATTTAAATACATAGATTTTAATATTGCATATTTTTGAAATAATTTGCATATTTTAATTTAAAAAAAACTATGTCAAACACATGGATACAAATGTACAACAAAAATTTAGCCTGCCAGGCATAGATGCAATATTTGTCTCTCTCTCTTAGGTTAACTGTGCAATTTAATAAACACAAAACTGGCATGAAAATTATGGACATTGTATGTGAATGCTCTTGTAAATTAAGTGACACAGGAAACAAATCAAAGTGAAAATACAGCAAGAAAAAGAATAATTGGAAATAGTAACATAAAGCAGACCTCAAAAATGTGTTCAGGAAATCCTGACAGTTGCTAAGGGGAAATGGGAAATTAACAGCTACGTTTTTAAGGAACTATGTAATATTTTAATAATGTGTGTGTGTATATATATATCTATATATATCAAAGATACAGAGACAAGAATGGTAAGGAACAAATTTTGAAAACACCTTAATCTATCTTGATAATGTTGAAAAGCAAAGCCATTAAAACAAGAGAAAACCCACAAAACCAATAGCAAATATGCAAGAAACAATACTAACATTTAATACATTGATAACAAATTTATAGTTTTCATTAAGAACATAAATGCACCATCAGGCAATAGTTCTATTTAATCCCACCAGAAAACGAAAACACTAATTTTTAAAAAATTTCTGCGTAACAGTTGAACTAGTAAATACTGAACCTCTCTGAGCAGAGGTGCATGAGCAATACAGCATTACTCATCTCACAAAGGCCATTGTGACCATGAAGAGCTGTGACAAACCTGCAGCAAGCAGAGGATATGGCTCTAAGACATGGACACCACCAGGATTAACAGCCAACTAAGTCTAAGCCACAAGGTTCAGAGAGCTTTACTCACCAGACTATCATTTAAGATACAGAATCTCTGAATTTATTAATTTATGCATAGAGTCACAGAAAATACAACTTCCTCCTTTAAAAAGGTGTATATATAAATATGTGGAAAATCTACATACAGACCCATCAACACAATCCAGTCGTGTCAGTGTTGGCCTGAATATACCATCAACATGTAATTTTAAAATACATTGAAGTTACACTAGAAATGAGCATGAGAAGCCACAAAAAATCCTGCCAAATTTCTGGCATTCCTTGAATGTTAGAAAACTAAATTATTTTCCAACTTATTATCAACTATATGAAAATAGAGAGTGACATTCCTTCTAGCTAGAAGAAAACATGTTTATATTTAGTTTCCTCAAAACTGCAATGTTGAAAGCACATTTATTCCCCCAAATGTGAAATAGCCTCCTACCTTGAACGATCTGTTCAGCGTGTTGCTTTTCAAATCAGTATATGATAATTTTTTTTGACAGATCACTAAATAACCTGGAGAAGCCAGTGCATCAGCAGTACAGGACAGTTATTGCCTCCGACACCTGACTCCAGCAGAGGAATTCCTTGCAATTGAATCGAGAGCAGCGAACCCATGCTTCTATTGACTACAGCTGACAGTCAGCATTGCCAGCTGGATACATCATACACTTCAGAGATGGAACTAGAGCACCACACTGCAGAGGATAGCAGCAATATTATGGCACTGGATTTGTACAGCTAGAGGAACATGAGTGGCAAGATACAAACCATATCAATAAGAGAATTTAAATTGCTGTTGAAAAAGTACTGATGCTACAAAATCCAGAATTTTTGCAGAGCAAGACTGGTATCACACAGCTAACTTGAAAAGTCATCCTATTGCCTGATTGCAGACCTGGTGAGCCACTTCGCTTGTATTCTGTTACGTGGTCTTATCACTGAGGGCCTTTTTCAGCCTTCTGTTTACAAGTGCCTTCAGCACTGAATTCATTTGGATTGTACAAACAAGTCAATGCTTTTTTATTTCCGACACTTGTCTACGAAAATAGCTTTCTGGCACTTCAGTAACTAAAAAAAAGAACTAAATGTATTCCAAAAGTATTTAGGAAGTCCTTTTAAAATGTATTTAAGTCTAAACGGAACAGAAAGCAAGCATTCCCCAACAGCTAATATGTCCTTGTAACTTTGTGCCTCTTTGGTCATTTTATCACTTGGTTGTTTCCCAAAACAGAACAAACACTTCCAAAGTAGGCCAGCAGACCCCTGGGCCAACACGCACAGCAAGATGGATCTACAAGACGGACAAATGCAGCACCACACCAACATTACTGTACTGCTCCTTGGACTACTTGATCCCTGTCAGGACAGCAGTCACAAGTCATTCCCAAATCCCGCACCCATTCTCCTAGCACCATGACTGCCCATGCTTGTCCTCTATTCCATGGGGTATCCTCTAGTCCATTATCCCAGACAGCTGAGAGCCAACACATTTGACAGAAACAGACTATCCTTCTGCCACGTTTTTAATGGACTTCCGGAGAAAAATGATTGGCAACTTTATTAACGTGTTACATTCCACTGCTCCCAGGCTGGTTTATTAATCCGGCATCATTCAGCCTGAATAAAATTGGGAGCCAATGTAATTTATAATACAGTTAAAGACAGAAGTAGACATCCACATCAGGAGAATCCCAACACTCCAGTTAGCTACCTAAAATCAGACTGTTATAAATAGTCGCCTGAGATACCTCCTATTACAGAGGGGAAACAGACTTCTCAGAAGAGCTGATTGCAATATGCAGCACCAAGGGACACAGTTGCACTCAAGAGAAGCTCCTCCCCAAGTGCTTTGCACAATATTAGAGCTGGATTCAGAGCCCAGGGGCCGCTACTGCAATTTTCAATATTTGACCTGAGTTATATTAAGCAGATGACATTTCTGGCAGATTCTAGCTGAAGACATAGATTAGCCAAACTACAGCAAAGGTAACATACTACTGTATTTGCATCTAATGCCTGACTGACACAGCTTGTGGCATGAGGGTTATCAAAGAAAAGGACCTTGACTTCTTTTTTCATTGCAGAAAACTAATTAAAGTTCATTACAAACTAGAAAAGTCTCAGTTACTCCAACATATGCAGAATACTGTCTCTTCTTTGTAGAAGCATCTGGCTGTCTCTCCCACTGGCCCCTATGGAAAGCCACCTTTGTACAACCATCACAAGCAACATCACAGGCTCCAAGCAACAGGCACTGTGGAGCTGCAGCAAAATGCTTGGACAATAACATCAAAGTCAGATCAAGTTAAAAGGGTGCCAGCGCCAGTTGCAGGATGATAGCTACCATTAAATAAGAAATTGTTCCATAGGCATTAAGAATCCTATAATGGCTCACAGGGGGAGTTAATAGAACAAGAGAAAAAAGATATCAAGTTACAGGTCTGATTTACTGGACTTTTCAGCAAGGTTCATAAGACAGTTGTTTTGTGCAGAAGATCACAGAGCAGCTTAACTCACTATAAAGGGAAAACCTGACAGAACATTTCCCTTTCAAAGGCAGACAGCTGTATGTGGCAAGTGGAGCACAAGTCCGGATATAACACTGTAATCACATTAACTGTTGGATGCAGATCTCCTTTTGTAGCTGTAGCTTTCATATTTTCCCCTTTACATTCGGATCCTTACCATTTTTCACCACCAACAGTATGTAATCAATCAGATATTGCAATAGGAATAAAGTTTTGAAAAGTCATTGCAAAACCTAAACATTTAGAAAAGGGCCATGAGAAAGCCCACACATATCATATATTCAGCACTGGCTTTTACAGAATACATGTTACAGGTACTAAGATATTATCAGATAAGACGCCAATAAACTTTCGATTTTTACATTAACATGCTAAATTTTATTTTTTTGGCACCGGAAGGGATGCATTAATTGTGTTTTGGCATTTTCACATCAGTATTTTATGTTAAACACCCTTTCATCCTATAAGCCTTAAACCAAATATGGATTAGAATGAAGATAGGTTCTATTTAGACAGTGTATGAAAGTGCAATTAAAGGAAAATTGCTGCAGACAGGAAACAGTACTTGATTCCAGTAGCTACAAGTCACCTATACTTAAATCCAAAAGCACTGATACAATTCAAGTCCAAGTAATTTCCCTAAATTTCAAAAAAAACCCTTTTATCAGAAAAGCAAAATAAATGTCTGGCACTCAATTCTGTCGCCCTCAGACTAAGGCATCAAAGCAGAGACCAGAGGCTGGCATAGCAGCAAAGAGCATCTGTCCAATTGGTCACCACATCCAAGTGACTCAATGTTACACTGAGCAGGACCAATAGAGATCCTGAAAAACTTTATACACTGGTTTTGTATGGAAAAGAAAAAAAACAAATTTTGTTGAATCTTGTCCTGCTAAGGTTTATATGCTGGGAATGTTATTATACTCTAGAAAATAAAGTTCTATCCCGTGGCAGTCATTTCACACACTTTAAGTGATAAACAACTAAATTAAAATTACATGTACTAAGTATATTAGTACCCACGGTACCATTAATTTCATCACCACACGCTTTTGTACTCATGTCTCCCAGCACTCATAAGTAAACACAGAACTAGTGTCTCCTTCAGTCAACAACATTTTCTTCCGAGCTGCGGAAGCGAAGCCGTCCCTGAAACAAGAAGGGCTACAGCGCATCCTGACACAGCAGGGCTGTTACAAGCCTGTTTTAAAGGCAACTGAAACTGTGACGCATCATGTGAGCATGAAAACATCTCCTGACACTGACGCGGGAGACTAAGACCTATTCCTGAGACCACACAAGTTTCCTTCAATGCTTTAAGCAGAAATGAGACATATTTCAAAACAGTGTAAATATCTTCCCAGTATTTGTAGACTGTTGCTTAGTATGCTGAAATCAGAGGTCTTTAAACTGCTTCCAGCTGTCAGCTACAAAACTCTACTTTTTTGATTCAATAAAAGAAGTTATTTAATCTTAATTTGGCCTTTTTACACTGTTTAGTTTTTATCTCAACCACTCCTATTTTATTTTGAAGCTATATAATTGTGAATATAAACAGCTCTAATCTATTTAATGAGTCATCATGTTATTTTTAAGTTAATTCTCTGTTTTTCCAGTTCTCGATGACATTTTCCTGTAGGCTACAGAACACTGAATATTCTAGCACCAGATAAGTACAGCAGTAATTGAATATTAGTCTAGATGCTTGTGGGCAGGGTACTTAGTGGCATGAAAAAATATCTATGAGCAAAAAATGAAAAATGTTTTATCACTGTGCAAAGCCAGTCAAATGCACTGGTTACTAAAAGGAAAGGATTTTTTGTGCAGTTATTAAAATTTTATTTCATTCACCTTCAACACCCTACTACTGGGTATATTTTCCAGTTTTCCAAACCAGTTCACAGAGACGTCAGGATGGACCGGAAAAATTGATCCGATCTCTAAATCCTACAGTGAGTCCTCGGTCCTGTAGTAAGGTACAGTCAGGAAAACCTGATGCTCAGGTGAAGCCTGTGACAGTTAACAAAGCTCAAGCTTATTTTAAAGTAGGATTTTACAAGTACTAACTTCACATTAGATTGAAAATTTGGCACTCTGCCTGAAGATTTAATTCTATATTCAAAAGCATTTAGTAATAAACTGAGTATTACTCTTCCATTTCAAAACATTGATGACTAATTAATGCTCACAGTTTGGATTCAGCCAGCAGGGAAATGAACACAGCTAAATGCAATCTTTCAAATTAACAGGCTATCTCTATAAACTATAAAATTATTCTTTAAACAGAACTACTGTTTTATTACTACTGGGATCTTAGGTTCATTATGTTCTCATAATACTCTCAAACATATCTATTAATCTGCATAATTACAACAGGCAAGAATTAATTTCAGACAGATGCAATAAGTTGCTTATTCATTCTTGATTTCAGCAACAATTTTCACTACAGATATTTATATTTCAAAGAACATTTCCAACGCATAATAAAAATTATGTCTTATTCCTAACATCTCAAGTGTAGTTGCTAACTATGAATACCAAATGTAACAAAAATCAAATGAAGCAAGCACCTCTCTAAGTCCCAAACTCCACAAAATTCAATGTTTTCACTGAGGTGAAATAAAACCTTCGGTTTGTTTTTTTTTTTTTCTTTTCATCTACAAGCAAATAAATGAGTCTTAAAATTCTCTGAGCTTAGAGGTTCAAGTTTTCATAGATTTCTTCTGATATTTCCAGGTATTCATTTCCCCACCTGCACATACACCACTGCCTCTTTGAAAGGTGAAGACTCCTTTACCCTCACAGCAAGAGACATGATTATATATTCTGTCATGTATGACAACGACTGCAATTCTGCTATACTTACAAAGAACTTCTACAGTCTAGTTCTCAGCTGGGAAAAGATGTCTCTTTTGGGATGGGAGGTGTTTCTTTCTCAATGCTGAATTCAGTTTAGCTGAGTCAAACTTAGAAACAGCCACAGGGAAAAGCCTGGCAACACCTGAGACCCTTCACATGTGAACTCCCAAATATTTTGTGTCTAAGCTCTATTGAAACACATTATCCCCCAACTTCACCCTCAAATCAAGGACAAATACCAGGAGGACACTAGCTTTTGCTACAAGTTTCTCCTCCCTTTTCTCTCTCCTCATCTCTACTAAAATGCATTTATATAGGTATTACACATTAAAATATATATTTACACTTGCACAGGAGTTAAAGCACAACAACACTGATATGTAAGGTACTGGTACGATACCCTTTTGGTCCACGGAGGTACAAAGTGCTTTGAACACAACATGTAAAGGGGAAGTTGGGGACAAGAGAACTATTTTCACACTGAGAGTATCCAAATGAAACTCAGGTTGTTTGTGCCCTAGATCCAATTTACTTTGCCAGCCTTGATAGTGCCACTTACATGGTCAAATATTTATGGTCAAGTATTATTAACAAACCTTTAGTAAAATATAACATTGCAGAAACAGACAATTTGGCTAGAAATGCAATGTAAACTATCTCCCAAGCGAACCCCAGACAGAGCAAAGTCAGACAAGCCTCAGAATACTTAGTCCATACACACATCCCAGTACTCAAAACACCAAACCATGCACTGTCTTTAGTGGCAAGAACCAAAATTATATGTTGTAAGTGTGAGGAAAAGGTGACCAGTAAGCAGAAAACAACCACACCCTAATAGCTCTTTGGCCTGGACTGTTGCCATCGTTTTAAACACTCTAGACAAATAATTTGTCTCTGCATTTTTTCTGCTTTACTCTGTGGGCTGAGAAAAGCCCCTGGCATTTTATATGATGGTTTCTTCCAGAGGCAAACTGAATTAGTTCCTGTTATTGGTGATGTTTCCATGATGTGAACTGTGGTTGGGAGTAAAACAAGACCTTGTAATGAGAATGTTTTTTCAATGTAATCTATTTGCCTAGTTATTATTTCAGCCTGCCAGTTTGCATTGAGGAGAAAATATAAGGAAGTAGGATACACTGAAACAATGAACCAAATAATGGGGTGGGGGAAAGAAATCAGAGCTGAAAAATGAACACGTAATTACTGACTGCAAAGGATCAAGCAGGGATTATTTTTCTTCTCCTTCCTCTCCTAATATTTTGGTTCACGATTTAAGAAAAAAAAAATCAAGTAAATATTAAGTGTAGTATCTGTGCAACAGGGGTAAGTTAATCATTCAGTTAATCCTCACCATCACCTGCAAATACTTTAATGATTTGATAAAACAATAATAGAGTTTCTAGAGCATCTTCCGTAACACAAACTTCATAAGCGGCTCATAAATATTGAAAATTTTGAAAATATATGTACATTGATAGCTAGGAAAAGTAAGTAAAAAATTCATTTAGTGTCAGTCCAGAGGGCCAGAATCAGATTCTTCACCTCCTCCATCAACATTGACATGAAACAGAATTGTTTGTGACTGATCTAGACAGAAAATCCAGGTGTTTCTTTCCACATAATATCAGTATGGGATGGTTGCCCACCCTGATCCCCCATGGTATTTCTGCAGTCTGTCATTCAACTGCTGCTCTTGCAAAGCACATAAAATTAGCAAAGTTTAACCATGAATGAAGTTGAAAGCCATGGCTTTTCATGTCCTTTTAATTTTCCTCTAACTGTTTAGTGAACGTAACTTGTGCTATTTACCAAATTCTGTTCCAAATTTTGAAGGATCTTTGTGTCTTAGATGTTGCCTCTACCTCAGTTTCACAATTCCTCATTTTCCCCCCTCGAAGTAAAACAGCTACATATTTATTTAAATACCTATATGTTTAATACTTAACTATTTAATTATTCTCCTCACTCTATTTAGCAGCCTTTTTGAATAACATCCTTGTTCATGCTTGGTTTTATTACTCTAGGGCCGCAAAATATAATTTACAGTGTTTTCTTGAAAATAAATGTAATTTTGTCATTGAATATATTTAAGAGTACTGTTATTCTTCTACAGAAAACATGGCATGTCAGGGAAACTATGCTGTACAAGTGCTTTAACAATGATTCACTAACAACTCCATGTCTCTTTCTTAGAAAAACAATAAAATATGCATTTTATATACTCAAAACCACTTCTCTCCCTTTCCCTTCTTCCCCAGCCTTTCCAAGGTCACAGATGTAGCTGTAACAGTCTACATAGTACTGGCAAATGTATATTCCAAACCTCATATAAAGCAATCAGCTCCAGCTCCCCCAGAAAAATCATTCTGTTCAATGCAGGTCAGAGGGAAGATGACACTTCCACTAAAATAAATAAATCATTTCTCTTATTGGGTTTCTCTTCACAGGAGACAGAAGTCCTACACTATCCAGCACATTCTTTGAAAGCTTTACCAAGAGGGCTTCCCAGTTGTCAGTCACAGTACAACATGGCCCTCCAGAGACATTACAGAAGGTAAAGTGTTTAATAATTTATCAGCTGCTGTTGATATGAGGCACTTCAGCATACTGAGTCTTGTTATTATTCCTCAGTGTTGAGGAGCTTTTATCTGTTCTCAAACTGGGACAACTGTGTTGCAAAGTCTTCATCCACCATCACTGATATGATGAAGTTAACTAAACACGATCACCTCGCTCTTGAAGATAATCTTAAATGAGAACTGAACAAATGCTTGCAATTTAAAAACTGAGCTGCCAAAGATACAAATGGATGAGACGCACATAGCTATTTGGTTAGTTTTGGAAGGAATAAGGCAACTTCTCTCCTACAGTGAGCTCAAGAAGCTCACTCCTTAAATTAATAAGCTGGCAGGAGACCACAAAATTGCTGGAATATTCTCTTTAAACCTTAGTCTCAGCAGAGGAATCCACTAGGGAATAACTACAGGGCATCATGCACCAATATTAAGTACAATGGGTGACACATGTATATAGATTATGTTTGCAATAAACAATAGGCATGAATTTCCTATCAGCTCCTTCTGACATCCTCAAATCCATCTTCCCTGCAAGCTACAAAATGTCTTTCCAAATGAAACAACAGCAAGATATATGACAGTCGCTCATCTTTCAACTGAGTCTAGGATTGCCCAATTCCAATGTTTATCTGGTTGTATAAAAGGGACTGATCTTTGTTATATTTATAGGTTTCTGTTCATTAGCACTATCATTTTAATGAAAGTAAATTTTATTCCTCTCTACACATAAATGGCCATAAGGCCTTTGAGACTTTAATTAATTAGGCATTTTACAAGGATAACTTCTCCTTTCTTGAAAGCCTTTTCAAGGTACCAGCCTTTACAAACTAGAAAAAGCACTGAGTTTCATCTCCAGATATCCAAGTTGAAAGCATAAACACATGAGAACATTCAGCTCCACCACTAGCGTGTCACCCAGTGCTGACTCTTACCATGAATTTCTTATCAAGGAGTGATATGCCTTATTTCTGGTTTACTTCTAGTGAATAAAAATGCTAATACTTGAATATTCTCAACCCAGTCATAAAAGGGAGGGTGAAGCACGACCTATCTAATTCATTACAAATCATCTATTTGAAGAATAAAAGAAGATGAGCTAACAGAAAAGTCCTCATACCTTAAGGTAATTTCTTAATTGGAATTGTTCATCTTGTTTGGTTTTTAGGGTGGGTATTTTGAGGCAGATTTGTTTGGTTGCTTTTTTTGTTTGGTTGGTATTTTGTTTAGCTGCTTTGGAGGATTTTCTTCAGTTGTTTTTTTGTTTGGTTGTTTTGGGGATTTTGGTTGGTTGGATTTTTGTTTGGTAGGTTTGTTATTTGGTTGTTTTGGGGATTTTGGTTGGTTGGATTTTTGTTTGATTATTTTGGGGATTTTGGTTGGTTGGGGGATTTTGTTTGGTTGGATTTTTGATTGGTTGTTTGGGGACTTTTGTTTGTTAACGTGGGGATTATGGTCGGTTTTTTAGTTGGTTTGCAAATTTTATTTGGTTGGTTGTTTTGGGATTGTGTTTGCTTGGGTTTTTGGTTGCTTTTCTTAAGGATCGTATTTGGTTAGTTTTTTGATTGGTTGGGTTGGGGATTTTGATTGGTTGGTTTTTTGGTTGGTTGGTTTGGGATTTATTTTGGTTGGTTAGTTTCTTTTGTTAATGGGTTTGGGGATTTTGGTTGGTTTTCTGTTTGGCTGTTTCAGGGATTATTATTATGTTTCAGAGTTGGTTAGTTTTTTCATTGGTTGGTTTGGGTATTTTGGTTGCTTTTTGCTTGGTTGGGTTTTTTGCTTGGTTGTTTTGGGGACTGTGGTTGGTTGTTTTTTTGGTTGATTGGTTGGTTTGGGGATTTTGGAAGGTTGGTTTTGGAATTTTGTTTGCTTGTTTTTCTTGTTTGGTTGGGTTGGGGACTGTGTTTGGTTGTTTTTTTGGTT
>VWPU01016149.1:0-45000 GCA_013398955.1 Callaeas wilsoni
CCGCCCGCCGCCCGCCGGGCGCCGCCCGGGCCCTCCTGACGTCACGCCCACGCCGGTGACGTCGGAGGGGCGGGGGCTCGGGGTAAACATGGGGCGGGTGGGACGCGGGCGGCGCGCGGGTCCGGGGGGCGCGCGCTCCCCACAGCCTCCGTGGGGCCGGCGGCGCTCAGACATCGGAGTCTGCCGGGATCCACAGCGCGGGAACGGGCGGGAGGGAGCCGGCCTCTGCTCCGGGCTGCCAGGCTGGAGGACAAGAGGCAGCGGGCAGCAGCTGATGAACAGGAAGTTCCACCTGAACGTGAGGAAGAACTTCTTTACTGTGCGGTTGCCCAGAGAGGGTGTCGAGTGTCCCTTGATGGAGATACTCAAGAACAGTCTGGACGCAGTGCTGTGCCATTGGGCTCTAGGATGACCCTCCTTGAGCAGGGAAGTTGGACGAAATGACCCCCTGTGGTCCCTTCCAACCTGACCCGTTCTGTGATTCTGTAACTATTCAGCTTCTGAAGCACTACACCTGCCGGTGATGGTTTCCTGCCATTAAACAGAGACAGGTATTGCCACGTGGAAGTGGACATTCTGTATATGCCAGGGATAATGAAGCAGTCTGTGAGACCTCACAGGGTTGATACACAAGTCACCACCAGCAAAAGCTGGTTCGAAAGACAGATGTGTTCACAGACCTACTGTAAGATGTTACCTGTCAGTACTCTGCTGAAATCAGATGCTGTGGAGGAGCAAAAGGCCTAACACCATTACAAAGATAGAAGACTTCCCACAGTAGGAGAAAGAAAATTATTTTCTTTTTTTCCCTCAATGCCTGTTGCTAAATGAAGTCGTTCTTATGACCCAGACACTTCGGACCAAAGTGTTGCTGTACCTTGAGGTGTACCTTCTACCTTCAACCAAGGGAGGATGGTCATTATGGAGGCACCACAGTACACAGCTTACAATGAAGGATGCTCCTGTCTGCAGGAGTGAAAGTTATGGAGCACTGGCAATGCTTTCCAAGTGCAAATTTCTGAGCAGAATTGTGACATTAAGCATATCATCTGGATTCTGAACTCACCGACAGATACGCAACTCTCGAAATTGAACCAGGAGACTGGAAAAATAGTTACACAGAAGGCACGAGGCTTGTATAGGAATAAAAGGAAAAAGTGTCTATGCTGGGCATGTGACAGGACTTCGCTGGGTATTCAAAGGGTCAAGGGGAAAGATATTTATTTAGCTTTTTAACTGTTAATCCTTATAATGTTCATGGTATTAGAATCAGAATCTGTTCACCAGTAGAATCACAAGATTGTAATTTGGATTCAAAGAGATGTCTAGGCATCACCTAGACATTACATTTAATATCAGGTTGTTCAGGGCCATGTGCAGTGGATTATTGAACACCTCCAAGGACAGCAGTGTTTCCATAACTTCTCTGGTCTACCTGTTGCAGCGTTTATGTTGTGATAAACAAATTGCTAATAAGTACTCAAAATTTCCTGTGTTCCAACTTGGGAAACCCAAGATTAACCATAACTATCCATCTCTGAGAAAAGTCTGGGCTCCATCTTCTTGGTATTTTGCCATTAAGTTGTTTTATTCAGCCACAAAGTTTCTTCTTTTTCTACTCCCAGCTGTGCAGGCTGAGCTCTCAGCCTCTCCTTATACATCATGTTCTCTGGCCATCTTGGTCACCCTTGCATAGACCCACTTCAGAATGACAGTAAGATTCTGTAATGATAAGACCAAAACTGCACGTGGTAACCCAGATAAGGTCCTCCAAGCACCCGACGGAGGGGAAGGGTCACTTCCCTGTTGTAGATGCTGGCTACGCAGTTACTAGTAGTGCCCAAGGTGTGGCTGGGTGACTCTGCTCAAGGGCACGTTGCTGTTGCATCCACTGCGTAGCACTTTATGGTGTGTGTGTGGTACTGCCTGTCTCCTGCCTGCTCTGCAGTGATGGCTGTAATTTGTGGGTTGGAATAAGCAAACACAGCCCTGAAAACTTTCAGGGTAACAATTATGCCAGTTCTAGGTGCTTTCATGGCTGTTGTTACTGCAATTCTGCACATCTCACAGCTTTAAAATTTTAAACATTAACACCTGTATATTCAGAATCCTCATGTGGCTATGGAAGTTACTGCAGATCATTGAGGCCAAGAGAATTAAAGCTATTGCTTCCGGTTTATTATTTGATTCAAAGCCGTGGCAGAGCAGTTTTTGAACTGAACAGAAATCACTTCATTCACAAATTAGTAGCCTGAGATTAATCTTCTGTGCAGAACTTTAGTTCTGGTTATTTGGTTATATTTCTGGTTATTTAACAGGTTGTTTGGCCTGTAACTATCTCTAATGTTAGACGATTATGTGTATGTGTTTGTAAATTCCATATGTATAGAGAAATACGTGATCGAGCATGTATAAGGAAAGGTTTATTATTGTCAGACTTGTAAAGGTCCCAGCATGAGACAATCATTAGGAATCATAAATGCCTTTAGACTCTTGATTTCTTACTGAGTCTCATGCTATAAAGCATTATTTTATTTATGACTACTTTAAGGTTTTAAGAAAGAAATACTTCTCTATTACCTGTGTACAGAGAAGATTTCAACCAGAAAGCCTTCTAAGAAGACAAAAATGAGTTTTTAGTAAACCAATGGCCAAGAAAGTGACAAACTGGAATATTTATCATTTTAAATACATGCTGTTTTGATTACTTCAAATATATGTTTAAAGCTTGCAGTTGAGACAGTTGCTGGAAATCTACTAGGATTTCACCTTCTTGATCACTCTAATTGCCTTTTTGCATCACTACTTTCATAAAACAGTAAAAGGTCTTAAGTGCAGGATCTTTGATTGTGTAGCATGTATTATCATTCAGTTCTGCCTCTAGATTATAATGTAATCCTGTTTTTTGTTTTTTAAAGAAAATTCTAAACATTCGTATAAAAGTTTTCATCATGCAAAATTGAGAATTTGGCGTATGATGTGTTGACTTTTCAACATTAAAAAATGTCCCTTTAGAAAATGTCCCTGCATTTTGAAAATAATATTTCCTTTCCTATTTAGCAATACTGAAAGGTCACAGAATAAGCTTGCTTTTGATTCAGATTTTGGTATCCAGGCATTTCAGGCAGGTCTTATTTTGCTTTATGAAAAAAGCTTTTCATTTCAGGAATTCATTTCAATATTAAGTAGTGGCTAAGTAACATTTGTAACTTAAATATCATGATAGCATACATTTGTGATAATAAGTAAATATAGCACCACTCTGAAATAAACTTTCTTTCTATCATCCTTTCTGTGCTTATTTTTTGCATAATTTTTGCATTTCTAACAAGTGACAGAGGTCCAGAACCTATGATTTATGGATCTTGTGAACTCTTGGTTTGACTAGGAATGAGCTGACATGGAAACTGTTTTGCATTTGTTGCATGTATCTGCTACAGGTGCAGAACCTGTCTGTAACGAGTTCTGCCTGATATCCCCAGAGGGCATTTAATAATAATTTATACTTTTGTTACCATTCTACTTCTGCTGTAAATGTTCAAGGTTAAGTGCTCCCTCCCTCCTAATCCTGATTATGTATCCAAGTCTGGGCTAGAGTAACAGGGGAAATGAAAGGCAGTTTGAAGCTAGTTCATTCTTTGCTATCCTTCTCAAAGCCAGATTATAAAATCATTTATACTGGTGTGAATCTGGGGAAGTGATACTAAAATCATTGAATATAAAACAAAATAAAATGTTTCAGTAGGACTCAGCTAATGTTATATGGTACAAAATTTGCATTACTTATATATTAGGTATTTTCTCGCCTTATCCTTCAAACCTCCTTGTATTTCTATTTTAATTGTGTAACTTTTTTCATCAGTGGTGAACCAGCTTGGTATCTGTCTTCAAATTTTCATCAAATTGTAAATTGGTCCAAAACACCTAGAGGCTTAAAAAAAAAAAAAAAAAGGGCAAGACCTAAGCACAGCAACACAGAAGGAATATGGTTTTGTTTATAGGAAGAGCTGAAGGCAGCAAGGAAGACTACACCAAATAAATTCTTACACTGCCAGAGAAAGGGAGCAAAACAAACACAAAATAGAGGGAGCTACACCAGCTGCAGTTATCAGTTTTAATAATTCTAAAAGCAGTACCTTCATATCTTCAATTGATATCAGTAGGATGTAACAAAATGTTATCTTGCTGTGGGAAAGAACAAAATTGGAGATACTGTTTTCTCTGAAAGGATCCTTGTTTTAAAAGATCACTTCAGACAATGAAGCTGCATGCAATTCAGTTATACACCAAAGTAAATGAGTTTAAAAATAGCAAAAAGATGTAAAAATAATCATATAAAATATTACTATTCTATAAAAATGCTGAAAACAAAATGCTGCTGACAAGTTAAAAAATATTATTGTCTACATAGCTAGAACAAAATTTTATTTCTACACATTTTATTTTTAATATTCACAACATTCAGTGTTTGTCAATTAATTGCACTCCCAGCTGTTACATTTCTTTCAGACCTTCCTTCAAGGTCTTCTCTTTCGTAAATGTCAACTCTTTGCAGCCCTGCAGGATTTATGGACCGCCAAATATCTATTCCTCTTTTTGTAGTCCATCCTTACCAAACTATGCATCCCACAGCACTGGCTTCACTCCAGTCCTGTGTCACCCTCACTTGTACTCCACCAAGTCAGTCGTTCAGAATAAAATGCAAGCAATATCTTCTCCAATTATATCAGAAAAATAATGTATATGTTGTATTTTGGATTTTACTAGAGATACATCCTCTTAGACAGTAACAGGTCTGGCTGAATGGGCATTTTCTCCAATTCGCTTGGCAACACGAGGCAGAAAATGTGCAAATCCTAGAGTAGTTAAATAAAATTGATTTAGAAAAAAAGGTAAACTTTGGTGACTTCTGATACAAATATCAGTCATGCTTTCACTTAAGATATTAATTGTTGATTGTGAATGAACAAAAGGAGAAAATTGTAAGTACAATGTTCATTATTTTACTGCATTTTTACAATGACCCTTACCCAAGAACCGTCTAGTAATTTTTCACAGTATCTCTACAGTTAAGTTAACCTCTAACTTAAAAATTGCTTCAATACGCGTTTCAAAAATAGCTTTGGAGGTATGCTTTCTCATTCTCTTAGTGCATATAAATTCAATGCTAGATTTCTATTTCTAATTGGGGAATAAGAAGCCCCATAGACTCAAAACTTGAGCTGGATTACTAACTTCTGATCTTCTCTTAAAATGAGGGAATATCCAGTAAAATATTCCCCTGATCTGTTGTGCAAAATTTACAGCAAAGTACACAGGCACTTTCAAAGAACCCGGTTTTCTTTTTGAGTGTTCTCAGTGGGTTTATTTTTTCAAATTCCATGCTGTTGATATTTCAGGTAAATAAATACAGCTGTTTTAACTACTTCTTGAAACTGAAAGAAAATACACCCATGGATTAATTACAAATTTTGTGTTGTTTCAGAGCTTCTGAAAAGGTCATGGAAGGACAAACAAGGCCCAAGTGTAAACTCAAGTATCCAGTTGTGATTGCTGGTATCAGACTTGCTGGGATGCGATTTCCTTTTGCAGTTTCTGACACAATAGTGACCAAAAGCTTCACATGGAGTTAGGGAGTCTTTGTTCTGGGAACTATACAGGAGTAGATGAAGAAAAAACTTCCTAGATGATATGTGACAAAATACTTAAGTGTCTTGTAAAGCATATTCTTCAAAAGTCTGAAATTACTTGAAATCTCCTCTTTCTCTGATAGCTCTCTATGTCTTGTCTCAGCCATCAGCTCAGGCTAATAGTAAAAAAAAATTTTATTTGCCTCAGACCTGCTTCTGAAACCTGTTTTTCTTCAGATATTTTAGCCAGTCAGATCTGGTTTCTGTTAAAACCTAAACATCTTCTCTTGTATACTGGTTTCACTCCAAGCAGCAGTTTGAATCTTACAGATTTTTCTTGTATCTCTTATCCATATAGGAAACATTATTTTCACAGAATCATGGAGTCATAAAAGTTGGAAGAGACCTTCAAGGTCATCTAGTCTGACTGTCAGCCCAACACCACCATAGTCACGCCTAAATCATATCCCCAGGTGCCACATCCAGACAGCTCTTGAACACTTCCAGAGACAGTGACTCCACCACCTCCCTGGGCAAATTATTCCAGAGCCCAATCACACTTTCAGTGAAACCTTTTTTTCTGATATCTAATCTGAACCTCCCCTGGCGCAACTGAGGGCCGTTTCCTCTTGTCCTTTCACTTGAGACATGGCAGAAGAAGCCGACCCTCATTCACTACAACCTCCTTTCAGGCAGTTGTAAACAGGGATAAGGTCTCCCCTGAGCCTCTTTTTCTCCAGGCTTAACGTCTCGAGCTTCCTCAGCCACTCCTTACAGGACTTGTACTCCAGACCCTTCTCCAGCTCTATTTCCCTTCGCTGGACATGCTTCAGCACCTCAGTGTCCTTCTTGCAGTGAGAGGCCCAGAACTGAACACAGGATTTGAGGTGTGGACCCACCAGTGCCAAGTACAGGGGGACAATCATTGCCCTGGTCCCGCTGACCACTCTATTCCTGATACAGGCCAGGATGGCATTGGCCTTCTTGGTCACCTGGGCACACTGCTGTCTCATGTTCAGCCACTGTTGACCAGCACCCCTTAGCCCTTTTCTGCTGAGCAGATCTCAAGCCACTCTTCTCAAAGACTGTAGGGTTGCATGTGGTTCTTGGGACGCTTGCCTTATAGTAGTTCATGCAGTTATCCTTGGCACATTCTTGGCCTCATGACTGCTACCATACCCTTTTTCCGGTATTGGGAATGTCAGCTTCTTTCAGATCAACTCAGCATGAGCTGAAGAGATAATTTTCCCACCTCATCACTTTCAGAGTCTTGTTTCTTTCCATGTCCTTCCTCTACCTTCTTCCCCAGTACTGCACTGGGGAACAACAATCTGTTCCTGCTCAACTCATTTGTCACTGAGAGATTGTTTCCCGTTACTAATTAACAGATAATTCCAGTGGGTTTTGTCTACTTTTATAATTTGTAAATGTTTTCTCCCATTCCTTGGGCAATTTCCCATAAAGGAAAAAAAAAATCATTGTTTCTTTTCAGAACTAAGAAGGGTCAGCTTCCTTCCACAAAGCAAACTGAAACCAGGGTTGCCCTCAATAATACTGGATAAAGAAAATCAATTTTTCTCCAAAGTACTAGG
The DNA here is from genome assembly GCA_013398955.1 of Callaeas wilsoni. Classification (NCBI taxonomy): domain Eukaryota; kingdom Metazoa; phylum Chordata; class Aves; order Passeriformes; family Callaeidae; genus Callaeas; species Callaeas wilsoni. The sequence goes on from VWPU01016149.1 coordinate 7,223, forward strand.
ATAAAGACCAATCAGTCTACAAACATGAGTTACCTGCAGCTTCCAATATCCTTATCTGATTCTAACTTATCTAAATCTGGAAGAACTGGTAGCCAAATGCAGCGGTTTTTGAAAGTAGATAATGCTGTTGTGAAGAGCCTTAAAACTGAAAAGAAATATGTACTGCATATAGCAGAGTAAATAGTTATCCACAAAAACTGGCTGTGGCTATATCCATTTTTAGTCCATTGCTTTAAAATAATACCTAAGGTCTGAAATACATGTAGATTGAAGTTGCCAGGATTTAATTTCTTGGATTACAGAGGTATGGAGTCATAGTCCATGATGTTAGTGAAAATAATTATATAAGCAAAATTACAGGTGCAAGATGCAACAACCCAACAGACAAAACCAGATTGAAATAAGCAGGTAAGGGAATGAACAGCATGAATTTCTTTTGCAGATTGTATGTACAACTGTAAGGATGATAGGACAGTCAGCTGTGGCTTGCCATTTTTCAGTCTTCTGGTAAAAAGAAATATTTATCTAACTCCCAAATAAATTTTATATGAAAGGAATCTAAAAGAGTCCATGTCTTGTACAGACTTCAGGGAAATTTAATTAATTCATTTTTGAAGGCTGAAAAGAAAGGAAAGAGGGAGAGAGAGATGTGCATTGCACCTTTGAGTCAGAAGCCTATTTGCAAGAGGAAAGCAGGGTAAGAGTCAAGGAAGAAGCTCTTCAGAAAAGTGGGAATCTTAGGGAATTGTTCTTCTCCCATAAGTTTCCTGTGTAAAAAAAGAAGGCCACACACTCTTCTGTGAATTCTGTCAATGTCACAAGGCAGGGTATTTTCTCTTGATGCTGAAGATGGACTTTTTGGTGGGGGGATTATATGATCTTTTTTTCCTATCCTCTCGTTTGTTTTTTTTTTTTTCCCATAAAAAGCAGGGAAAGATCTGAGTGATCTGTTTGCAAGCCATGAGAGAGGTGCTTGAAAATAATTTCACAGACTTCTGGTGCAGTATGGCAATACAGATTAAAATGATTTGCCCACAAGCAGTTTCAGTTGGGATTAGGACTGACTCATACTGTCCTGCCAAGATCATAGGCCTATTCCTTTTTCTCTGCAAAATTTGTGGATTGTTATACACATCAGTATTAAATAATGAACTTCTAGGAAGCATGTGTAGTCTCAAGTTTCTTGAAAGAGGCAAGTTGATTATGGAAAAAAAAAAAAAAGAGAAAGGGTACCCTGTACATTTTATGTGACATTTTCAAGAAAATTAATGTAACTTTATTTTAAGACCAAAGATGTTTCTTCTGGAAAATAGAAATTAATGTTTTACAGTGCATTTCCCTTTGTACTAGTAATGTGCAACATGGTCTCTAACAGAAGAAAAAATGGATTTTATTACAGGATTCTTATTTGAAGACTTTGCTGAGATGGAAGCGTCACTGCTAGAGAGGAGAAATGTATCCTTGTGCCCTTTCTGAAACTTGAACAATGTGGGTGCAGTGGTACATAAAAAATGAAGTTCAGAGTGGGCCTGTAGCCTTAGGCTTCATAGATCCATAGAATCATTGTATCATTAACTGTGAGGTGAATGGGCTGCGTGTGAGTATTTGAAATTCAATTTCTCCTCAGTAACCCTTATCAGCTTCTTGTGTCCTTACAGCAAGGACCCTTTCTGCTGTCTGCTGCCTTGCAGTGGGTACAGCATGAAAGGTTTTTGGCAGTGAGCTCAGGCAAGAACACAACTGAGGGCAGTGAAAAATAGGGCTTGTATCGTGACCTAACTACGAGGGGACTTTCATTCAGTTACCTTTCATCAGTATAGATGTGAGTGTGTGTATACATATGTGTGTATATCCATAGGTCAGCTGTACTGTGACTGAGATTCCTGTTCTGTCTATGAAGTTTGGAAAGTTTGCCTTTGTTACATGCTGTGGCATGTACTTCAAGAAAAAGACATCAGCTAAAGCATCCCTCTATCACCAGCAATGTTTCTGGGATCAGAAATGCTGCAGAGTACTGACATCTCCTATTGTTCACCTACCTGTTAAAACCACTTTACTCTCACTGTTAGTCAGAGCATGACTAAAAGTCTGGATAGACTTAGGAGAACTGACCAGATGAGTTATGTTATCAGCTGTGCAAAACTCCCAAGGCACAAGCCTGAGACACAGGCATTTGGACAAAGGGCTGACTCAAGAAGGTGAAGAAAATGGAGTGAAAATTCGTATATACACAGAAGCAAATGTGCTGATATGTGCTGAAAAGGTACTATCAGTGTAGCATGGCTGGTCTCATTTATTCCCTACTTTTCCCAGGTAAATTTGGGGATGGAGCTGGAATTTTTCCACAGCATAAAGACATAGCACCAGAATTGAACAATAATGAACTTAAAAAGTCTATGGGACATCCAGCGAAAAATTCACTTTGCCTCAGTCCTAGTCTAGTATCTTGTCCAAAAAGTCATCTGTCTGCCAACTTATTCCAGGTTTATTTACCTTGCTGAAAAATATGGAGCTTCATAAGACAGAAATCTGCCCCCATCCACTGTATTGCATAGCTGATCTCTGAAGCATGAAGATTTTCAGAATGGTAGACAACACATTTTTGAGGTGATCTCCATGCAACACAGAGTGCAGTTTCAACTCTGAGTAACCATTCCTCCTAATGTATCAATTACGAACTGTGTCTTGCCTAAGCAACCTTCTGAAAGCCAGTTAGTAAAGTGCCATTTTCTCCTGTGCTTCAGAAAGTCCATGTTCTACCCCAAGAGTGAAGAGCCTAAGGTTTCTTCCCTTGCTGAAGGAGTAGATTTGGGAAACCCGTCATGATGCAAAGAGCAGGTCCGCTGAGAAGTGGAAGCTTTGTTGTTAGACACTATGAAGATACAGCATGACAGTTCTGAATGTTTTCCTTTAATCTTATGAAACAGAGTTATAGACAAGAGAAAAAGATATAGGCATAAAGTGACCTTTTGTGCAGCTAACAAATCCCAGGCCTTGGTACACATCAAGAAAATACTTGATTTTCACAATCTAGTCCAATCCTAGTACATTTTAGGCACTGGTAATTTCAGAAAGACAAGATGCTCCATAAATCCAAAGGCAAAAGTTCACCAGTGTTTGCTTTTAAGACATGTATAACTGAGATGCAAGAAATGTGAACAAAATCTCCTGTACCAGTGTTTCATATATATCTATCTACACAGGCTAGCTAAGAAACTTAGCTAACTAAAATGACCATTTCCCTCTAGTATTACAAGTTGTAAACTTTCAACCCTTTTGACAAAATGAGGTCTTCATCAAATGCCTTCTAAAGAATAGGTCTCCCATTTATAACTGCCTCTCATATCAAACCCACTAGGAGCATAAAAACAGCAATTATTTATAATAACTTTATTTGGTATAATTTCCATCTGTCTTTGAAAGCTCTTCCTGCTGTTTTCAGGCTGTGCATGTTAAACAGAAATGCTTACACTTGACCTTGCTCTTGATCCACTCTTTGTACGCAGCAGTGCCTTTCTTCTTCTGAAAGATAGGTACAATTTGTGTCCACATAAATTATACTGTACTTGCTATTAACATTCTTTTATCTGGTAAATTACTTACACTGATTATGTTGAAGACTGTTCTATGAGCTGTTGATAATGCAGGTCTATGATTTGGATGTAATATGTCATTCTTAATTTAGGACAAGGATGAAAGGAGATGGCAGCTTGCTATAACACATGCAAAAAATCAGGTTCTGGCCACATGCAGTCAGGAAAGGATCCACAGTAGTATTTGGAACACAAAATGGGTTCAGACTCAGCATTCTGGCTAAATTCCAGCTTCAGTAATTATTCTGTCTAAATCTTCCTGCATTTCCAAAGGGGTTATTATGGTATTTTCATTTCTTTCCTTCCTCAGATTCATGGAGCACATTGGCATAGGTGATGCCCATTCTGTACTGCATTGAAGAAGTAGCAAACAGGGAAAATTATTCATAGTTCCTTCTCTCAACAAATAGTTAAGACTGAGCTAAACTCATATGATTTGTCCTGTCCAGTCAGCCACAAGCCTAGAAATGCTACACTACTGATTGACTCAAAGACATGGAGTCTTGAAGTCATGCTCTGCAGCAAGTGTGCTGTGCATTCAGGGCAAATGGTACCTATTAGTCTATTCGAGTCCTGCAGGGCTGCACCCTCTCAAGAAGGGAGAGAGGACACGAGGATTCTAGTCTTTCATTTGTGCAATCCCATCTCTTAACAACAGGTTCCCATAAACTGATGATTTTGTAGTAAATAAATGGCAAAAAGTAGAAAGAACCCAAACATATTGCATTCTTGTCTGTTTCAAGACAGTGCTGAGGTCTTTCTTGATGATTTAGGAAACTGGAGATAAAGAGAGCTGCTCTTGCAAATTTAGGCTGCTCTGAGCAACCATCACCGAAGAAGCCTCCTGCATTTCATTTGCTCAAAGATTATGGCTTCTCCTTGTCACTAACAAAATGATTGAGGATGTTCAAAGCAGATTTCTTCCATGATGTGCAAACATCTTCTTTTGTAAACTAAGATTTTATTTTTCTAAGAGAACATTTTTATCAAAGTAATGCAAAATACCACAAATAATCAAAAAAGGAGTTTTTCAACGGCATATTTCAGAAACATTTTTTGTTATGATGCCAATAAAGAACACACACATATATATGCTCTCTAAGTGTTAATCTTGATCTTACAAAGCCACATGACAAAAATAATAATTGCTCTAGAAGACCAAAATAACCCCCTGGCTCTTTTTAATGCAGCTCAGCAAAGAGATGTAGCCCCAAAGTGCCAATCTCATCATGTTGCTGCACAGATCTGGCAATCAGTGGTTCTCCAGTGTCTGGGTCCCAGGAGACAGGAAACAGCTTTGCAATGCTGAATTTTGTACTATTATTTTTAGAGTTTCAGTGTACTGCAGACATTTGCTTATATTATTCTCAAATTTTCCCTGTGAATGAAGTTATTTAAAACTAGATAGACATTTTATGAGGAAAGATTTTTAAAATATCTTACTCTAGATGAAGTCCATGTAACATTCACAAGCCACTATGGACTGTACCTGTTGCAGTTGCAGTTGCAGTCCTGCCATCCTGAAGACACTAAGTATTTTGCTAGAATTGTTTGTTCTTATGGTTTATGTTATCATAATTCAATTTTATGTGGTACACAACTCTAAAGCACAAGGTTACACCCTTCCACCCTTCTCAGATGTGTAGCCAAGACACTACTCCTTGAATTCCGTAGGTAAAGCAGAGCCAATAGGATTCAGTCCATGTAACTGACGGACCATTGCCAGTATTTCAACTACTTCTGTCATTCACATTCAAGAGTTAAGGGAGATATCACCTAGTCTGTGCCCTCTTATCTATCCCTAAAACCTGCCCTGTGCTTTGGCACATTTTATGCACCTATTTGCCTTGTTTGAAAGTCTGGTCCTTACCGGCTCTCTTCTGAGAGCTGCATTTGTCTCCAGTAAATGAGCCAGAGAGAACTCTCACCCATCTTCTATCTGCATTTGTGATGTTCTCTAAACATTACCTCTGAGGGGTAAGGGTGCCTATTTATGAAGAAGGAATCAAAAGACAAGGTGCTGATTGTCCATTTTTTCCATATGGTTTTTTTTACAAGGGCACAAACCAAAGTATTTTACTTCTTTCACAGAGCAGTGCTGCATGCAGCTTCCTAGTTACAAAGAAAAGGCAAGAAGGCAGAAGCTGAAAGAAAGGTTTGACTCCTCATTAGCAGACTTCTGCTCCAGCAAACAGAAATACTACCTTAGTCCCCTTCTGGATCATGGAAAATATGACCGTTCTTGTGGTTCTAAGCTAGATTTATCAAAAACATTCAGATAAAAATTGTTTTGATGGAAAATTGGATACTTAAATATGTATTTTGAAAAGTTTATCCCACAGATAAAAGGAAAGAGATGAAGTATTTTTCTAAGAGCTTTGAGAAAACTAAAAGAAATATCAAACTGCGTTCAGCCACATTACCCAAGTTTCTGACAAAGGGAAACAAAATATGTGTGAGGCAATTTTAGGTTCACTAAGATACTTTTGAGATAGCACAGCTGTTCCTCTGTCCCACACTGAGTTTTTATTGCAAAGCCACAGTGTAATGGAGCAGATCTTTTAAATGGCGTTAAAAAACCCCCTACTCCTCAAAATAAAAATATGGACAGTCTAGATAAGAACAAGCTAATTTTGCCTCTTTATCAATTAATCTTCTAAAACTACGTGACACAGTTACAAGTTTATTTTTGTGTGGTGATGCTGAAATCTTCACTGGGTTTGTTATATCACTTGTGATTGCGTAGTTAAGCATAGAGTCTTAACAATAACAAGATCTATTTTAAAATGTGTGCTCTAAATGTATTTTTAAACTATAAAAACAAATAGATCAGCTCAGGCCACAGAATGGCAGGTAACCAGTGGATGGTGGAGGTTAAAGAAAAGTCTCCTGTGCTTGGTGTGACACACAGTTGAAGCACCTGTGGCATCATATATTTCATGTAACAAAAAGATCAGGCACTTTGGATCGTAACGTCTGCAGTGAAACATTACTCTTGAAAAATACATTCTGAGCTCAAGAACTACCTTTGCAGCTTATTAACTTCCATAGCTACTTCCCCTCATCATTCTTGTGGAGGATATTAATTGATTTAAGTTGCTGCCTAAAGACACAAATACTTTGCAAAAGGATATATAGATACATATTTTTATGAACATCCTCTTTGAACCATAATATCTGCTGGGGCTTTGAAGCATCCCAATACCATTATCAGGTGTTACATTCAATCAGGCATCTCACTATTTGTCTCAGTAGGTGATTATTATTTTTGGTTCAGAGACTTTGTGCTAAGATGGTTTAAATTTTAATATCAACAGTGCAAATGAGTAGCTAAGAACAATAAAAATTTCCTTTCTGTCATAACTCAAAAATATTTCCACAGGCATTCATAATTTTCAGTTGTAAAAGGGTTTGGTATGTAGCCTTTCTGATTCTTCATGAAACTAGATAACATTTACTTGTTCCAGATGTTGCCTGCTATTAAAAATCAGAAATAAAGCAACATTATGAGATTATTATTTTATTTCTGCAACATCTTGCACTGGGTATTATGCTTGCCTCTCTTTGTTTCAAATAATGTAATTAGTTCTCTTATATTAGATCATGTTGTAAGCCAAAACTGTAGTAACTATGTAGTACTTTTATTATTACTACTGTCATAATTTAGAGCTAGTGCATGACCGAGATTCTGACTCAACACAAAGGCATATGCAAGAGGCAATAAACTGCACACAAACAGGAGAAAATCTATTAGCATTTCAAAGGTTTTTGAGGTCTGCCTTCTTCAAATGGCAAAGTTGTTGAACACATTCTTTGGTGCTATAACACATCTAGTCTTTTTTTCCCCATACGACCACTCCTCCAGGCATCCGTCATGACAGATCATTCAGGTTTCAGAGCTGCAAAGCTTCATCCTAGTGGAAAAGTGAAGTTGCAGTGATTTGGCTACTGCTGAACATATTCCTCCTGTTACTAACTGGCATAGGTCTCCCAGGTAGTTCAGTTCATGGTACTTAGCATTGTTCTAAGTTTCCAGAAGTGGTAACCAAGAAATACCATGAGTGTATGTGCTGTATCTTCATTCTGGTGAAGAAATTTCAGAACCTCATCAGGCATTTTTTCATTTTCCTAAGATTTCCCCCAATTTATTTTCAATCGTTATGTTGCAATCATTATGTATTGTATCCACTGCTTTGAAAAACAATCAGAAGAAAAAGAATCCATAATAACTGTATGTTGTTATTTCAAAATCCTACCTTTTATAAGTATGAAACACTTAGAGTGAACTTCCATAGGTGTTGTTGGCTTTTGCTATTATTCTCAGCCTAATGTAATCTAAAATAGCAGCAGTTCCTTGATCTCTTCTCATTGTAATCTGCTCTTCTGCCCAATTGCTCTCACCATTAAGGACATTTTTCTAATAGCAAGTCTAAATGTTTCCACTCTTAGTTTCAGGCCATTGCTCCTTATTCTACCAGAAAGTATTTATATTCTGTGATCATTTCTCCCTCGAGTCTCTGTGTTTTCTAGGCTGTATAAATATCAGAAGCGACCACACTGCAGGGTATCACTGTGTGTGCTGTGGTACACCAGTCCTCTAGGTGGTTAGTATCATGCAGGGTGTAACACATGCTCCAAGGCAAGCACTGTAAGTGTTCCTAGGCTTTTCAGGCTCTTGCTTTCACTGAGTCCTCATAAATGCTTGCGCTTTGGGGAGCAGAATTCTTTTTATGCTTGTCAGAAAAAAATAAAAAGGATTAGTTCCCTTTCAAAGTTTCACAAAGAAAAAACCAAACAAACCAACCAAAATCTCAGCCTTTCTCTATTAGTCTAATAAAGCAAGACAAATATAGCATCATCATTTGACCTCCAAATTCCCACAGTCTTAATGTCGCTCTATACACTTTATGATGCCATTTAGTTACACTGAACACAGATTATTTTTTCTTAAAACTCCTGGCTTGGCTAATGTCAGGCAACTCTATTAGACTCTCCACACCTCTTCTTCCCATGCTAACCTTCACCTCTGACATCCTAGTTCTAGTCTCCCAGGTTATGTGAGTGGAATGTCCTCCTCCATCCTGCCTCTGAATTCATTACCAAGTCTCACACATCCTTTCTGTCCTCAGTCTGAATGCCAGACTCCCCTACTCTCTCAGTCAGAGTATTGCCTAAGATGCTTGTGTTGACAGTCTAACCTTTCAGATCCTTACCCCATTTCATTTTCTCTTTACCATTCCAATCCAGGACTTGTTCTTTCTCCCTCTTATTCCACTCAGGCATTTTTTTCCCCTTGTACATGAGAAAGGCATGAAAGGGCAAGAGGGGATGTGCCTGATCTCATTTTTGGTACCAAAGGACCCAGGAAGAACATCTGTAAAAAGCTAGAGCACACTCACTGTAAACATGCCCTTTCATGAAGGCAGCAGCCAGCCTGACAACTCTGCGAAGAGCATATGAAGACAGACATTTTCTGAAGACTTGTAATGGGGCCATATCTGGGCAGTCAATGTGCAATAATGACAAAAGAAACATCCCTGAAAGAAAATGCGGCAATGCCACATCAAGCCTCAAATCGCTGTTCCCAGCTATGAGAGCATAAGGACATCTTAGTGAAAGAATCCTACTCACAGTTAATATGGGCAAAGTGATGTGTTTTCCCTAACCTCATTTTAAAAAAGCAATAGAAATGTTTTGGCAGTGAGCAAGCGAAAAAATCCCACCTCCTCATAATTTTCCGTGGTGGAAATCTTTGTTCAAAAGTTCAAAATTGTGCACAACTGATAGCAGAATCTTTATACCACAGGGAGAGACCATCCCTCACTAGAGACTAACTTAAAGAATTCTGCAATATTCTAATAATTTTTTAGGGCCCAATTCTCCTTATGTATTATTCTGTATCCTATATAATTATAGAATCAATATATTTTTGCTTATATAATTAAAATCCTATGTAATTACATAGATTGTTCCATATAATCTTTGGCAAAAAAATAACACGAGAGTACAAAATACTTATTTTATATGTCCTTACTTGGAGGTGAGTGGAAAGTTTGGTTTGGGTTGTCCTCCATTTCAGTATAGTTATCTTGCATGGAGAATTCCAGTAAGTACCGTATCTTTAAATAGGTGATGCTGTTTTCTAGGTTTCCTGTCATACTTATTTACACAGAAAGAAAATAGCAGCAACGGTAATCCATAAAATTAAATATTTTAATACGCTGTCTTCTGAAACAAGACTTTTTAAAAAAAAATATTTGCCAGCTAACTTTCCCCTAGCTCTCATCACTTAATTGCTCATTGCTTTGTGCTTGATGTTACATCCACTTGTACTGAATGAGGCAATTGTTCAGTGTGCCTGCAAAGCGGTCCGTCACAGATATTTTTATCTCGTCCTCTCTTACCTCCTCCGTGATCCTTGTATTTCTGAGGGTGAGTAGGATGTCTTGTGCAGTTAGAAGGCTGATTTGAGGGGCATCGGACATGTTCAGATATCCATGATCTTTAATTTTATGCTTCATCTATAAGGGAATATACTTAACCTGCAGAGAATTTTCTCCCAATTCACTTTCTTTCCCAGCAGGTCACTGGGTGCTACATGGGTGGATAAAAAGCTTTGTCTTTTGCCTAGGGGAGCTGACTTGAGCGCTGATCTGGTACTCCATTGAGTGACATCCCAGTTACTTAGAAATTAGTCTAATCCTTCCTTTTCTTCCCTAGCACATAGTTCATGGATTAGACACAAGCATCTGTGTGCATTCAAAACACACAGATTTGTCAGGCAGGACAAAAAGAGGAAAAGGGAGGATATCAAATTCACTGTACCAGACCACTGGTGTACTGTCATCACCTAACATTCGGCAGCATGCAATGGGTAGATGAGCTGTATAAACCTCAACATATATAAATGACTGCATCCTGATCGGTATGTAAAATATGTCTGTATGTATGCTCTTGCACTTCCTTCAATATCTTGCAGAAGGGACATTAAAGTTCCCATCTTTCTTCTTGCAGAAGCAAATCCCTCCTACTTCAGCTTCAGTTTCCAGGAGATTGCTCAGGCACTAGACTGCTGAACCATCAATCTGAGCACAGAAGGAAAAGTCCTTGTTCCCAGCAGAGCTTGATTTCATTTACAGATGAAGTGCTGCTTCCCTTGACTTCTTTGGGGCAGCTTTACTTCCTTCCCAATTTTACTATCTTTGGCAAAAAAACTCCCTCTCACAGCAGATGTTTATGGATTTGTGCTAATGACCCCCTTGTCAGCTTTCTGAAGCCTTGGAAATTGTCAGCAAGGAGCCATTGAAGTCCTGGCCAAAAATCACATGATTGGATAGCAAACATTTAGATACAGAACAAGACTGTTGGAGGCAAAAGAAAGAAAAAAAAGAATACCCAGAATCAGAAGTTCAAGGATGCCAAGCAGAAATCACCTTCCCAGCCTGACCACCAGCAGCATAGATCAGGAAGCACCTGTGCTGGAGGAGCAGTCAGGAAGCAGAGTCCTGACAACTGGGGTACTAATCAACACCATTATACATGCATCCACCTGTGCCTTCTAAGTTTTCTATACTTTTCTGGTAATAGGTGCAAAGAACTGATGAAGATAGAGGATCACAGGACCAGTCCTTTCAAAGCTGTTACATGAGGCAGGTGTAAGTTTGTATTCAATAGACATTTGAAGTCAATCTGGCTTAATTAATACCTTGACTAGAAATTAGAGCTTTAGATTCATGGGAGACATGAGAGTTTTGGCTAAGGAACAGGAAGCAGTCGATAGGATTGAGTCTAGCCATTGGAGAATATTGTCTCTTTAAATAAAGCTAATATTTGTTTGTACTGAATCCATGTTTCAATTTAGTCCTCTATCTCCTCCTGAATGTAGATATTATAAAATATGTGAATAATTAGGAATAATGGAATGGTCTTTGCGTGAGGGGATATTGTTTTTTCCCTAGTGTTATAAATAACTAAGGGCCTAGCCAAATGAAGAACACATAGGAGTCTTGTAAACTGTTAACCTGTCTTTGTCTTCCCTAATTAAAAATTAATACCTTGACCCCTTGTTAAAAACAACGTTTGAGTGTTGCAGCATTGTTATTACGTAATGGTCTAAGCTGTTACTATCCAATAGTTCATTAAAACAATTAAAAAACCCCATGAATGGCACCACTTTCCCCTTCCTAAGCAGCAGCAGCAGAAGCTCTGAATTCTTCACTGCAAAACCAGCTGTGGCGGTTTAGGTTATTGTCACCCAGCACTTTCCTCAGCTACATGTCACCTTCATTCCTTTGCATAAAACACACTGCAAAATACACACATTCCAAAAGCTGCACATAGTTATCTATATGTAATACTGGATGAGAAAAAAGCCGCTCCAGCCATCACCTTGTGTAAGGTTCACTTTCTTAAAAACAGACAAATGGTGCCTAAGATAGCCAAGACCTCTACATGGGCCCAGCAAGCATGATGTAGGACTAGAAGAGGTCTTAACCTTGCTGAAGTCGTGGGCCAAGCATATCAGATGGGATACCTGAGGGAATCTCAGATGGCACTGTATTCATATGTATGGGAGACAGAATCAAGCCTCTTGTCCTAGTAAAATGCCACTTCATGTCATCTTGGCCAGAAGGATGAATTAACACAAACATGTTTACTACATCTTGGACTGACCACAGCCAGATCTGGTTTTTCCATCTGGTTTCTTTAGGTGCTAGCATACAAAAAAAAGTTATTATGACTTCAATCTGTTATTTAACATTTCTTGATGCTTCTTGTTCTTCTTAGTTTAGACAATACTACTGTGTATAAGGGAATGGACAGACTACTGTGTGAAGATCTTACTCAAGAGACGACCAGAGGAACTAGACAAAACCTTTCTCACTAGCCTCCTGATTATTCAGAACTTAGCTGTATCATGCAGGTTTGCCCCTCACAAACTACAGGTTTTGTCATTGAACTACTGTTGGTTCATATATGTTTTAATTATTTATGGAATTTCTTTCATCTGAAAAGTTGAAATGTTGGTTATTTCTTATCCTTAGTAGGATTTTAAAGGATTTCTCCCAATCTAGCCATGACAATATAAGAAACCAAAAGCCTCATAGAAATTTTCTTTCTTTTCTTTCAGTATTTAATGACCTATGACAGCTGGACATGGAATTCCCTGTTTTTTCCTTAGTAAATTCCTATTGCAAAACTGAGAATGACAGGAAAAATGCCCACACTAGAGATGAATGGTTATCTATGAACATATAAGCTTGCAAAAAGAAAACTGTCAAATTATTCATCAACTCACACAACAGAGTTGGTAACTGAATATGGTTTTCTCTAATTCTCTAATGGACTTTTAAGAAAAGATCTGTTCTAGCATATAATGTGTATAAGTAGTTGTTCTTAAAGCAATCTGCATAAATTGCTTTAAGGTAGCTAGAGAAAGAATGGGATATTTTTGCAATGCCAAATTATTTCCAACAAAAAACCTCAGTTTGTACCTGCACAACAAAACCTGCAATAATACAAAAAAGTAGTATTTTAACTGCATAGATTAGATTAATTTCACAAAATTTAAGGTTCATGCAAATTCCCCTTACCACTTTGAATAGATTTATATTGCCATGGAAAAGCATTACAGAAAGAAATAGTTCTCGAGAAGTGTAATGGAATGTAGGGACCAAATACCAGAATGCATTAATAAAAATAGAGTTTGATAAAGGACGGTATGTTTTCTATTCAAACTCTAAAGACAGTTCCCATAAGGACTGCACGAGCTACTGAAATATTACTGACATCTTTCAGGAGTTTCAGCTACATATGTAGTCGGCTATGCCAAGGACATGCGTATATCTAGAGCTCTTCACACACTGTTGGTCGCTTATTAACTCAGGGCAGGATTGTAAAGTCCTGTATTTCAGATGCCTTTGCTCATCTAGTTGAGCCAAGCCCACAGAGGTGCCAGACATCAGTCATTGCACCCAGTTAGTACCTGTTTCCCACCACTGAAGCTGAGATGAGATATAGCTGTTTACACCCTGTACTTCTAGATTTAAGCAAAATATGTCCTATGCTGTTGTACATCGTCCATGTGTGGTTTTCTGGAGAAGGAGGCGAGTAATGGGAACAGCCCAATTCATGGTCCTGCTCCTACTGCTGAGCTGCCCTCTGTTACTTTTCCTTGGTTTGTGTGAAGGAATCATTACCCTCAGCAACATTACCATTAGACCCAGGGGAAAACACCTCAAAAGCTGAATATCTAAAATGGATCCTGATTCCATGCAGAGTCACCTAAATGAAGTGTGATTCTCAGTTATGCTAAACACCAACGGCTCCATGTGCCTCCAGAAGAATGCTGAAACATCCAGCTGTGAAAGTTTTGTCCTACATTCTGCTGGTCTGTGGAATGAGGAAACATAGTTTTGTGACCTATTTATAATGCTTAATTCTCTAATTACATTATCCCTCTTCCAAGAAATGAATAGCTACATCACATACAACCAGTTTTACCAAAAGAAATCTATTAGCACTATCATTTTAATAAGCATGTATCTCAGAAAAAAAATCTGCCTTTTTCTTTTTTTTTCCAAATTATACTGAAGACCATTAGACTGTAGCATCCTGACAGCCTCTGAGCCTTCCTCAGCAGTTCTTGTTGGTTTTCCCCATTGACTTCAGTAGGAGTTTTAGGCTTTTCTAAATTAACTGTAAACATTCAGGAAAAAGACCTTGACATCCTTGTGTGTGGCTCAAATGAAGCCATCTGCTCAATGTGCAGCCATAAGTTAAAAATGAACATAAAACCACCACAAACAAAACTACAGTGTTTTATGAAGTATTAAGATATGGAATAGAGGACACTTTCTAGAAGACATTTATCATATGTTCCTACAAATCAATAGTTGCCCTTCAGTTTGGATCCTGCTTACTGTCTGGCAGCACTTCTCACAAAACAGGGCAAAAATACAATAAACTGGAAGGACTTACAGACAAATGATCAGACGCCAGGAAATAATTCCACATGGGGAGAGATTAGGTCTGTTTATGAGGCAGATGAATAAGAGGTGACATGACATAATTATCATAATATAATTATAATGTAAATCCTAGCAGTCAGTTACTCCTCATTACTAAGCTGCAATACAAGATTGAGGAGACACTCTATGAAAATAAAAGACAACAATTAAGATGATTGGCCTTGTCCCTGTGCTAATTCCTTTGGCAGGTACCTCAGAAGGTTTCTATATCCCTAATATAAAGGTCACATTCATGTGAAAAAAGCCTATAATCAGCTGAACTACATATATATTTCCATGTACACATAAAGATCTCCAATGCAAAAAGGCTGCAAACAGCAATTATGTTTGATAAATATGGTTCAGGGTGTCTTGCTTCTTTATTTGCTCGCTGAAGTCTATGTCAGCCAACTAAAATTCAACCATGACATGATGATATGAGAAGTGACTCTCAGGATATATATTTTTTTCTTTTTCATCCTGGAATGATATTTTTAGTATGCATTTTTCCTCTCGATCTTACTTTAGGAATTAAATAAAGGTATGACATAAAGAAATATAACCACTGTGTTATAGGATACTATAATTCCGTATTTTGCTGCTTCATCATGAAGTGTTCTCAGAGGATCTTCTTTTATTTAATCATTTCTGCATTCATGAAAATACAGAAATCTCACTTTCACTGATCCTGTGTAAACATACTTGCTTCATCAAGAGTTAAAATCTGTCCATATGCCTCTTGCCTTGTACCCAAAGTCTGGCTGAGTAGTGAACTGCACAAGGAGAAAACCAATATATTGAAATATCTGTTTCACAGCCATGAACATCTGTCTCCTCTTCAAAAGTAACATAGTGTAATCTGGATATATATTCCCAGAGTGGAACTTTGGTAATTCAGATTAGAAGCAATTCTTGATGTTTTAAGGAGCTTCTTTATTACAAAAACAATTACACAACCCACCAGCACAGTACACAGGAAGGAAGAAGTAGAAGTTTATTTAGCAAGAAGGCTCCTGACAGATGCCAGCACAACTGGGGCAGCTAAATTGGCTTGTATCAATAACTCTCTCAGCCAGCTTGTAAAAAATCCTTCTGGGTCTAAGCCCTCCGCTATGCCCTGAGCATATTCAGGCATGCCAATATCCCCAATACTTCATGTGTGGCTTAAGTGTTCATCCACTTTTTCCCCAAAAAGCTTTATTATCTTTCATAACTGCTGTTTATTATTGCTTTATCTCCTGTATAGTGAGTATTGAGATTAGAAAATATTTTTAATTTCAATCCTGTACCCTGTGGAGTTCAGTCAGCTTTGAACAATGTATTGATTAATCTTTTCTTCCCTTGATCTGAGTTGTTCAGCACCAGCATAGATGTATCTCTGGCTTTTAATAAAAGAACAGCAAGTTTAATGTTTTTGCATGTATATGGGAATGCCTTAAGATTTCTGATTAGCAATGAAGTCTCTAGCTTCCTTCATACTATATTACTTAAACACTGACTTAGAAACGTTAGGGAAAATCCCAAAACAGCCCACCCCAAGACTAATGGTCTCACTGAAATGTGTGAATACATTAAATAGTATTTTTCCTATCTCAATCAATGACCCAAACAAAGCTGTACTTCAAGGAGGCCACAAAACTGAGGCAGGCAGAGAACACAGGACACAGAGGACACACAAAGAAACAACTCATTGGAGCTTTTTGCCCTTTTTTCCTCTCATAAAGGATCAAGGCATGGAGAGTGGAGAGAGCTGACCTGCTTCTCTCTGCAGTCAATGGGCGGGCTCCTGTGATTTTGCCAGCTCAGTGGCTCTAAGATAAAAGTAGGAGGAAGTGAAGGAAAACAGTTTGGCAGCCCACAGTTATGTGGAAGTGGACACAGCAAAAAAAGAGTGAGACAGGGCTACATGGAGACAAAGAGGAAATACTGAAACAGTCTGGAGTAGGTAAAAGGGAGCAAAAAATAGCCACAAAAATGAAGAAGAAAGAAGCCTGATTAGGAAAGAAGGAAAATAGTAATTGAAGCACAGTTTTGTTTATATTTTCAGTAATGTTTAGATGTAATGTGAGTCAAACAAAAGCAGAAAAGTCTGACCATGTGTAAATATAGGCAAGTCTAAAAACGAAGTAAATAATTACAGTTCAAAAACAACATAGAAAATGCAATAGCAGAATAATTACAATGCTTTTGGCTATTTTCTCTGAGCAGAACTGCTGTTTTATTGTCAGTCAGGATAACTTCAAAAA
This sequence comes from Callaeas wilsoni, assembly GCA_013398955.1. NCBI lineage: Eukaryota > Metazoa > Chordata > Aves > Passeriformes > Callaeidae > Callaeas > Callaeas wilsoni. Next base: position 24,071 of record VWPU01016149.1, read on the forward strand.
TGGAAACTCTTTTCTCCGTATCACAATAATTAGATGTATTTATTTCTTGAATGAGCAAAGACCTAGTTGTTTAGAAAAAAAATAGCAAGGATGTAAATGAAACTCATAAGGAGTACAACCTAATGTGCTTCATTTGGCACATATTTTAAATTTGAAACCACCATGTTTACATTTTAAAAACTATCTTTATGCAAGGATCTCACGCCACTTTGCAGTTCTGTCACAACTGAAAGAGAATTTAACCTGATTAGGACCAAAAAAAAAGCGATATAGGAAATGGTTCTGATGATTTATCAAGTCATTGACTTCCCTTGAAGATGACACAAAAGTAAGGCCACAAGTAAGGGGAAAGAGATACTGAGCCACTCTATTTTTCCATAGTGTAAAACAAGCAAGGAAGCAGCACAGAGCTCTGAGATGACAGCCTAGCTTAACGTAGGGTCCTAGTCTTTGCTGGCTTTCTTGTAAGTGACAAGAGCTTAATTACACTTTTTGATGCAACTGTACTTTTCAGCTCAAATACATGGAAAGTAATTTTGTTATTTTAGTGAACGTTGGTCATGCATCTTTTGGCTGAGGCAGTTCAGTACCAGCTTAAGAGCATGTGACTGGATCATGAATGTCTGTCTCTCTGTGAACATCGTGGTTTTGTTCCTTCTTCCAGGTATTAAAAATTCAAAACCTCAGTGTAACTGCAAATAGCACCATATAGTGCTGTAAACAGTGCATAAACATATCTCACTTTATGATTGCATTTCCAGTGTAACTGGTTATCTCACAAAGGCTGCATGTAGTCAAACTGTGCAAGGCCTTGCGAGTTAAAGGCAAAGTTTTGATCTCTGGGGCATGAATTTGGAAAGAGAAACTTGATTTCAAGTCAGCCAAAATGTTAAAATACTCTGAAAGACTAGATCCATTGCCCTGAAATAAATAATAATAAAAAATATAAAGAAATTATTAAAACATTAATTTTTCAGGATTTCTGAAAGTTCTCACACGGAAGTATGTAAACTAAAACTGCACATGTTTTTCAGTTAGGAAAAACTAAAAACAGAGTGAAATCTCAGTTGTTTTTAGCTCTTCTTTGCCTATGTAAAATGGTCAGCTATCTGAAAGCCAAAAAGAATTGCCAATAAAAAGAAAATGCCACAGCTGATACCTGAGACCTCTGCGCTTGCGAGTTAGGTAATAGCCAAACACAAAAAATAAAATTAAACAAATACGATTTTATGTGGTAGTTTAAGACTATTTGAAGGTAACTGGGGTTGAATAATGTGGAGAATATGGCAAAACAAAAGACATTGCATCCTTTGAAGAGATATAAAATGAGAAAAAGAGCACTAGGATCAATATGGAATAATGAGAACCAAATCATGATAATTCCTAAAACTACAAATGAAGGTTATTACACAAACAAAATCTGCACTGATCAGTACACTGCCAGAACAACTGGTAAAGAAGTCACATTAAATAAAAAGAGGCTATGGTTGAAGACAGAAAATTTAAAAGTTTAAAAAAAATAAAGGAATACTATGATCCTTTTGGCAAATACAAGTTTCAGTGTTCTAGCCCGACTGAAAGTCCTCAGTGATTGAGGTGCCTATGACCAAACACAAAATTTTTCCATGTTATTGATGTCATTACCACCTCTGCTGCTGCCAATCCAGAAAAAAAAAAAGAAGAATATCCCTGGCTGTTTTTGCACTTGCCTTGGAAATAGCTATTTTATAGTAGCCCAATAAATTTTTTTGAGACAGATAGAACAGCCTTACAGACATAGAGTATCTTATAAAGTCATATGGATACATATCTACATTACATACAAATCTATCTGAGCGTATTTTTTTAAATGCTAAAAGTTGACTGATGGCTCTTAGCCCAGGATCTGTATCCTTCTCTAAATGGTTGGGCCCACTCCCATTTTAGGAGTGCTGTGAGGGCCAACAGTGGCACTCAGAGCTGTTGGAGCTACACCTAAACCCCACTTGCTTCCACACGCCCACCTTGCCTTGCAGGCCTCCCCATCTATCTTATCCCAGCAGCCACACAGATGAGAGAGAAAAAAGCCCCTTGACAGCCAAGTTTTCCCTCTTGCACATGCACAGGATTAGCCTCCCTGCCAATTTAGCTATTATCTGTCTAATCCTCCTTTTTGAATAATCTCCTTCATGCCATGTATCTAAGTCCTATCCGAGCCACCTAATCAGGCTAAAGCCATAACTAGTTCACTCAGAAGATCCAGTTGGAAGCTCTGCAACTGGAATGAATCTTGGTCTAAGGAACTGATTTCTCCTGGACTAGTGTGAGTGGAGACAAGGGAATGAGATATTCCAGTATAAAAGCAGGTGTGAGGTTTGAATATAGTGTCAGAGCTTAGGAGGATGTGAGTCGGCAGACAAGGATTAGGGAGAGATGTGGCAGGTAAATACAGGACAGGCAGGAATCAGATCTATGGGGAGGTTGAGGAGTGGAAGGCCAGAAAAGCAGGTGAAAAGTGAGACATGGGCTTAAACAATTAACATTCACATTAGCATTAAAATTATGGTATAAAATCCACAATGAGATGAGGGACTAAATGGAAAAGTCCTTCTTTCACCTACTTTGCATGTGCTTTAGCTTTATAGTGTTAAATTATTAGGGTGTGTTCAGTGCTGAAAGCAGGTGGGGTTTATGGGCGATCACCTCCTCTGAGACCCTGGTGGGTCCTGCTCTTGGCATTTTTGATCCAAGCACAAATGCCCAAATGTATGTTGAGGCCTTTCACTGAGCCTCTAAAGCAAACCTTAGGCTTTACTTCATTTCAAATGCTGGAAAAGTCCAGTGAGTTTGTGGGACACCTCTATTTCAGCACACCTGCCTTCCCGTGAGAACTCAGCAGCACAATAGTTTGCCCCCTCTCCTATCAAGATAGTAAATCAGTAAAATTTCCTCATATCATGGGACATCTCTGAGTGCCTTACGCTTCCAAGCACACAAGTTATTTCTGAGAACAGAGCACGGTCCTTTGCACTCCTTTGACCACGTTCTGACAGCTAAGGTCCGGCAGTGTACATGAATAAGCTAGATTTTTGTTACATAAAATAAAGGCTGCCATACTTTTTATTGGACTAGGGTATCAGATTCCTAAGAGAAGTTATAATAGAATCAAGTTACAATGTCAGTGTGATAAAAAGTATCACATCATTGCTCTGTCCTTTTTACCTTATTCATTCACAGATTGAAGTTTCCTGGATTTCTGTCAAAAGAATTAGTCTTTTAAGAATAGAAAAGACCAATGTCATCTTTATACAGTTTGGGAATTCATCTTGAGTAGCCCAGAGATTAACAATATCAGCGATAATTGAGTCAAAGGCGTCTACGGAGTACACTAACAACAAAATAGACCATGGAACAAAAGACGGGTAATTCAACAGTGCACAACTGCTGAATAATCATTTTAACCTTACCAAGGGTCAGGATGGCAAATAAAATAAATAAAAAATGAATGAGTTTAAAGAAGGGACAAGGGAAAGAACAGCGATGTACTCAGAGGGAACCAGGCAGTTTTGAAGAAAAATGTGTGCAGAACAGAAATTGTACAGCTGTTAACAGGAAGGAAAAATCAATTTTACATCACATAAAGGGATACATTTACATCATTATGATTATGTTGGGAAAGGATTAGAATTTCACTTTCCTCAAAGCATTCTTGCAATGTGTCATATGATTCTTCCTTATCTGATGATCATGATGATGCATAAAGAATAGCACCTCTCAAGCATCACTTTATTCAGTAACAGACCACCTTGTGTCCCTGAGCTCCCTGACTGCCAGATCTCATGTCTTTGTTTTCCGTAGGTAAATTTAATTAAACCAGCAGAAGTGGAGTTATAATGGTTCACAAACCATTGTAGTAACTAAAGGGGGAAAAAAGGGTGGGGGAGGAGAGTTGAAAATGTGCACATATTCAGGAGCTCAATAGCATTAGATAGGCAGATTGATCCTAAAAGTGGCATAAGCAAGGGTTACAGAAAAAAAGCAATTTTTCTGACAGCTGAATTCAGATGTTGGTGGCATAGGAAAACACAAGTCATCGTTGTAGAAAATACAGGTGTTTCAGAAATGGGGTAGTTAAACGCTTATTTGCTCTTTCTTTAATTACACTTTTAAAATCTATCATTGTGATTTGAATACAGATACAAAATATGCTTGCCCATGTACAAGAACAGGGTTGACCAATGCCCATAAGTAAATCCATTCGTTCTGTCCAGAATGAATATTTTCATTTCATCCAATTTCAACCTTTTTTAAATTCCCGACTACTTCATCCAGCAGGGAGTAACAGCAATGTGAATTATGCCTCTAAAGCAAACTAATCCAGACCCAGGGAGACTTAGAGGTAACAGGTATGAGCTTCTTCCAACATCCTGCTCCCCCCTTCTCAGCTATGTATGTGATCACTATTTTAAATTGTATTTGGCACCATATAAAAGCAAATGCAGCTACAGGCTCAGTTACAGTCCATTCTGCATGGGAAGATCTACAGGAGTGGAAAGCCTTGCTCTCCATCAGTGATATTTCCCAACTAGTTTCAAACAATTTCAGAAGGTCAGAAATCAGCCTGGAGGCAGTTAACTGCAATGAGCTGTGTGTTGGAAGAAATGCCTTCACCTCCTACCCAAGCATGGGCTGTGCCAACTAATGTGGATAGATATTCCTTACCATTTTCTTCCCTACCTCAGATCTCCTTTACCACCCTGTTCTCTAGGACAGATGCAAGCCTTCCTTATCACTTTCTTACCCTACCCGTGCAGATACTTGGAACTGAAGAAGCTCAAAACAGTTCAGAAACAGGTTCTGGCTGTGTTTATACCCTGGCTGAATGAATGAGGGAAGAGAGCATTTATTAGACCTGGTGGTGGCCTAAGAAAGCTGCCATGTTGAGCATATTCAGAAGGTCACGAGGTTCTCTTTCAAGTACAGCTTTGGTGCAGACCTGCCTGCTCCTAAATTTCTTCCCCATCCCAGCTCAGGAAAGCTTTATTTTATTGGAATAAAAGCTTTTATATGAACAACAAGCTTTTAAGTAAAAAAATATCCTTAGAGGAGCTAGAGAGAACAAAATCAACTGTGCTACATTCAATTCTCTACCTACAGCAGCCTTTTAGGTGTGACCATCATCTCAGCCAGTTCATTAACTGAGAAGCAGAAAGGTCTGCTGAGTTTCCCACAGCCCTGTGATATTTTTTTCAGCCCCCCTCAGGTGTGGCTGTCTGCTTCCAAGCTTTTCATTCAGCCTTTTGGTCTCTGAAAGATACAAACTGAGCAGATGTGCAGCAGCTCTGCTGGACTCCGGTGGTCTGCCCATTCTCCGTCTTTCCCTGAATCTGTTCAGTAGTGTTTCAAAAATATTTCTCAGTAAGTCCACCCAGCTTCTTCAAAGAAAGTAAGGCCAAATTACAACACATCCATCAAATACACAGTCTACTACAATTGCAGCAGCAGCTGAGCCTCCAGTAGGGCTGAAAGGCCAATTTTATGATATCAGAACACAGGCAATGAGTCCTGAAGTGCTGTGATGATCCTAGATAAGAGCTTTGTTTAGCTGAGATACACTTTATATATTCAGAATGGGCCTATGTAATTTGTTACTGTACTACTGTAACTTGCAATAGGACATTTATAGCAGTCAGTGGAGCAATTATAGCTTTAAAGTTTGACATTGAGGTAAAAACAGGGCTGATAATTAAAAATGAGTGATTTTCAGAGTGTGAAATACTGAAGACAAGGAATAAATGGTAAGTAAGCTTTGTCTGAAGGCATATAAGCAAAATATGCCTTATTAATGAAAAGCCTGCAGTCTGCACAAAATATATATGCACTGTTACCTTTGTCTTGTATTCTTTGAAGACATGACATACAAAGAGATTTTTTTCATAAATGCACAAGTCCAGTTAGCTCTCTGTCACTCTACTCCTTCCTTCCTTCCTTCCTTCCCTCCTAATTTCTCATCTTCTGCTTGCCTACTTCTGTGATGTAGTAAGGCTGCCTACATCACTTTATGCCAGTTATTGCCTCTAGCTTTTGCTGCAACTTAAAATGACATTTTCTGGTCATTTTGGTAGCAACGTTTTAATAAGTGACAAAAATCTCTGAATCATTCTGAGAGGAAAAAACCTTCTCTCCCAGTTCCTACATATTAACCACAAAATAACTCATGGTGGACTGTATAATGTGGTTATACCACTCTGGGAGAAATATAAACTTCAGATTCAGGCACAAGCTAGTAGGAGTTTGGTGTTAGAACAGCGAATCAGCTACCAAGTACATGGTCATTTTAGTGGCTGTGCCCTACTTATAAGTGTACATGGAAAGAAAAAAATTGAGACAAATCTACCCTTTTCAGCCAAAGGTAAGAATTTAAAGGAGTACAGTATCTGACATCTTAACAAATAAAAGCAGCAATGTGATGGGTGTTTGTGATTTGTCTGAATGCTTTCACTTACATTGCAACTAGTTATTCAGTAATACATCCTGTGAACAGAACAGTACAACTTGCCAGTGTACAAAATAGCATGGATAGAAGCCAATTATAAGAATAATGATAGCACAAGTCAAATACAAGCTGAGAAAAGCTTACCTCAAGTTAATGAACTGGCATATAGATGAGTTAAAAACAAAGAATGAAAAATCCATATTGAAATCCCTGGCAGAGTTTCAGCTCTACTATAATGTTGTAATCATGAAAACTATAGTACATCAACTTTGAGTGCTCAGGAGAGCAGTCAAATTTCTGTCTTGCAGTGGAGAAGAGGGGCTTTCCAATACCCTGTTAGGGTCTCACTTTTACTGGATTCTTTGTTCAGCAATCAGGTATGGTATGGCTCAAGGATCCTAACCCAGGGGGCAAGTTGTAACCTTTGTAGACCATGAATGGCATATTAGCACAGATTCTAAAGCTGTGGCATGATTTCAGCAGCTGAAATCTGCTTTTGGCTCTTATTTAATTACCCAAAGTTTTCTTTTGCTTGTATGTCCCAAGACAACTATAATAAGGTAATTCATTTGAAGCATTTGAGTGAAACGTTACATTTTAACATTCTCCATAAAAATCAATGCTGAGAAATCCGTATCAATATCTCAAGCCTCTGAAGACTTAACCTCAGCAGCAGTCAAGAGGTTTGACTGGCAGTCACCTCCTCAGAAACTGCAGAAGAATGCTTAATGCGCTGGCAGGCAGAATCCCATTGCTATCACAAAACCAGGAGCTTGAAAAGCAGATGACTCAGAGGTATTGGCATAAGAATCCTTCAATTCCATAGTTTAGTATAGCGTTGCTAGGTTCTGGGTTTTGTTTTAATTTGAATAGTCATTATAACGACTTGAAGTAGGTTTTAAATCTTGCAGGATTTTTCTCTAAAAAATGAGCAACATTTTATAGGACAGGTTCCTCAAAAGGGACTTGAAATGGAAACTGAGAAGAGTAATCTCCCTAGACTACAGGCAGAGCCAAAGAAGATTTCTAGGCATTTTTGCAATGCTTTCTTCTCTCAAAAGAATATATATTGGAGGTATATTATTTCAAGAACACGGTAGAATGTTTAGCCCATTTAAAATGCAGCTAACTGATCTTCTTAGAATAAATATTTAAATATTTTAACAATGGAAATGAGAAATGCAGACCAAATGCTGAATCTGTTGTAATTCCTAATTAAAATCTGCCAAATTTTATGCATTTCAAGTTTTGAGTGTTTTTTAGTCACAGTTCTGAATCCAATACCCTGTGTTCAGGGTAGTGAATTGCTAAATTAAACTGTCTATTGACATTTTTTTAGGCAAAAATGGAAGATAAATTGATTTTCTTGGATGCTGGTATTCTGCAAGATTGAACATCCCCAAAGAGATTTCAAATGGAGCCTGTTGTCTTACTAATTTGCACACCATGCTACTTTTTTTCCTTGATTAAAACCTTAGTAAGGAACTGCTCAAACCTTGGGAGTTGCTAGGCATAACTGAAGGCCAGCATGTGCCAAATATGCCACAGCACGGAGTCTTTAGCTGTCATCCAGCATACTGTGTGTAAGCAATTGGCAAGCCTCTTCTCCCTTTACCTCCCAGGACTTTTGTTATTGAATTGCTACATAGTGTATCTTAGCCTAATTGAACTCATTACTTAGGGGACTACTCTGTCTACACAAGTATTCAGGAAATATTATTCCTGAATAACCATGAATAACACTCTTATGCTGGAACAAGTGTGGGCTAGATAACATACCTAGATAAAATAATGAATAAACAGGTGCTAAAAGATGTCCTGGCAGCTTCACTGAATCTGGAGAACCCCCTCCGAAAACCTACAAGGAGCGATTCTCTTTCAGCATGTAACAGCTAGTGGAAGAAGCCCAGCTTCCCAGGAGCATGAGATGTGACCTATGAAATCACATACGATGAGTCAAATTCCTAATGGCAAGAGAGAAAGATGCTGAACGGAGTGGTCTGATAGAGTCCAATCCAGTTACTTCAAAAGTACAGCTATGTAACAGCAGGATAGAAAATGACTCCACCTAAAAGTGCACTTTGCTCCTCAGGAGAGAAATGTTTGTCCTCATAGGCTTTAATGGTCTCCTTGAGCTGACCAGGACCAAGGCAGGCAGCCAGGAATCGCCCCATCAGACTGCAACATGTTCGTGGGAAGCTTTGGCATGGGCTGAGAGGCGCATTCCCGTTCAACATCCAGGCAAGATCTGAGGGGCAAGGGCCAATCCCAATATTCCCTTTGGATGTAACTGTCCTCTTCCAAGAGAGTGAAAGAGTTTGAAATGGTATGGGTGCAGCTTCAGCTGGGACAGGTGGCCTCTAGAATGGGAACGGGTCTGAGACATTGAAGTATAGATATACTTTGATTATCCCATGCTTGTTCCAGTATGTGCTGTGACTTGTACCACACAAAGTGCACTGAAAAATTTATGGTTTAAGAAAAGAGACAAGTGTCTTGCTCTGATGAAAAAGGGATGATACAGTCACTACAGCCTTTTGATTTTGCCCATACCAGTGTAAATCAGGAGTGATTCCGTAGAAATTAGAATATCTCTGCCCAGTAAAAAAGATGAGTCCTTTTACATCTGCTCTTACCAGGATGTGCTAAGGGTCATTTTCATTCCTCTTTTGGAGCCCTATGGTAAGCTTTAGAAGTAATAAAATATTCCATTTTTTCCTAAGACTGTGGAGTAGAGGTAAGTTGAAAATCTTCTTGGGACATTCATACACACTAATATTGACTAGATGTTATTTCTGGTTTCAGGAGCTCCCCAACCTTAACAACTGAACTTAAATAAGTATTTTCTGAGTCTAACAAGAAGCTGAACCCAGGGACAGGCTGCTTGGCTTCTCAGATGCTCTTGACTTCAGATAAGTGAATCCATGTAAAAAACTAAAGCTCATGATTGTTAATTGCATAGACGTACGGTTCTATTCCCTTATGATGCATTTTTTTAACATCTAGTATCTTAAATTCTTATATTTTCTACTGTGTTTAATTCTGTTACTGTGCGCGTGTTTGTGCTTAACACTACTATTGCCACGATCTCTACGGTGGTTGCTTGTCATGCGGTCTGTGATCTCTTTATTTTTCTCCCATTTAGCACTACAGATACAAAAGCAAAGCTACTTATAAAGATACTTGTGAAGAAAAGGCTACTTATTGTACTCATCTGAGCTTTACTTCCATCTCAGCATTATATGTGAGTTGTTCCATTGAAATCATAGCAAAATTTGGTAATTCCTTGTTATGATCTGCTTGTTGCATAGTAAATATTAGCCACTAAATGAATGGGGTTTTGATACAGGTTTTTGGGAAAAGTAATATGCTGCTATTTTTAAAAACTATGGAAAACCAAGATCAGCCTGAAAGAGTTTCCAGACACAAAAGGACTAAGAGAGGAACTAGTTGTATGTATAACAAGTCCAAGAGCTGAAGTTAATAAAATTGAGTGTTCAGTGTGTGAGTGTGCATTAATCCCAGCTGGATAAACATTTTAAAATTCTTCAAAGTTTCAGGGCGCTGAATATTGCTTCATTGTGCAGTATCTTCTACTCATAGTCCCAATGAAAGAAATTAATTGGAATTAGGTGGAGAAATTAGTAGAGACAACATGGCCTGGCCCCATAATCAAAAAAGAAATTCATCGCAACATAATACAGGGGCAGATGTGTGCACTGGGTAAATCTAACGCTAACTTAAAAGAAAACATGTGAAGAACATGGCAATGTACAGAAAGACAATGAAACCAAAGAAATTAACATAGCAGCACTCCTTTGCTGGAAAGAATCAGAAGACACATTATCACAGAGGAAGCACTGGCAAACTACTTCATGAAGATAGTAGGGCTTGGAGAAGAGGAAATATGTAGGCTGCAGAGACTATCAGGCTCATTTAATCTACCTTCTGTAAGGCTGAAATTGCGGCTATATAATAAGTTGCATGATAACACATTGAAAAAAAATCCATTAAATGAGTAATACTGGTTGGCACATGTCATTACACTACCTAGGATAAATTGTGGAGAATTGGGCTACCCAGTGTAAGGGAAAGTGCTACAGAGTGGCCCAGACTGTTGCCAAATATTGGAATAGATATGACATTCAATGACACAAGATACATAAAAAACTGTTTGAATATTTAACTGAATTTTCTTTTAAGAAAATTTCAAAAGTGCACAGGGAAATGGATTCTGTTACCCATTAGATGCATTAGCTAATGTCTTAGTATAAAGCCCTTTGGTTTTTTGTAAGCCTGTTTGGAATGGAATAATGGCAGACTGAAACCTAGGTGAAGGATTAAATTCTAACTGTGAACGTATCTAGAAGACTATGTTGGGAAGAGTCATTTAATAGAAAATGGGCAGGAAAAAAGGCAAGTCCCAATCGAGTTCTGCCTGCAAAACTCCTACCTGAAAATGTATACTCCTCTTTTTAAGGTATCTGTTCATAACTGTTCTTACAACAATTGTTTAAAAAAGCAAAACCCAAACCAATCCTCCTATATCAAGCACATTATTGAGAGTATAAAGTGATAGACACCTCCTGATGACCACATCCTTTTATGTGCCCATTTAATTCACTGCACACTGCTGCACACAACAGGTAATGACACACGACTTCCAGCAGAGGTGTTCACTTACAGCCTCCACCAGCAGCCTGTCTCAAATGTGATACTTATGTTAGGGTATCTATAGGTCCCATATGAAGTGTGCATTGTAGCAGAACAAGGGCCACTTGTTCAACAAAATTGGCTGGGTCTCAAGCGCTGATCAACATACAAGGAAGATGACAACCTACAACGTGTTGGCTGGTAACCAGCATGGAATGGGGTGATGGAGAGACGTCAGTGATACACGGAAGGAAAAGAAAGAGACATTCTTTAGACTAGATTCACCCACCATTGCTCATACCTTTACTCCATGATGTGCCTGAGTGAAATCAGTGAGACTGACTTCACTGAGGACAACTCAATCAAAACTAAACCAAAAGCTTTCCTCAGAATCAAATAAAAAAGCCAGGATTATCAATAGAATTAATTGAGCCAATATATTTAGCACATGACCAGATGCTAAAGAGGCTGCTTAACACAGTATTGTAAATCAGATATCTGTAAAAAAATATTAACTATAGTTTGCCAATCTGGGAAACAAATTACTTTCTGTTCAACATCCAAATGATAGCAAGCATTACCTTTGGAATTATTTATTCATTTTAACATACTTATATACAGTGATCTCATTCTTATATAGTAGTTTATTTCAACATAATCTAAGACTTCTATGACTTACTGAAGGTTTTTAATACATTTGAGACTTAGACACTTTCCTTACAAGCCTTCATAAATATGATAGCAACAATATGTCTTTTGTTGTCATGTTTTCCAGTTTTTATATCTTTTACTGAGAGCCAACACCATTTAACGATGTCCAAGTTGCATCTGAAATGGGCAATGCTTGAGCAAAATATGCCACACACAGTTTGAAATTAATCTAAGCAGCTAAAGAAATTTAAAACATACAGGTTTATAGGTATATATATATTATATTGGTGTATAATAATGTATACACACACATGTATTTTAATGTTTAGCTTTAATAGCAAAAAGTACAGTAGAATTCCACTGATAGCAAGATTTGATGGTAGAGTATCCATAGAAAATTGGTGCACTTTTTCTGAAAATCAATACAGGCTCAAAACAAAATGTGATACCAGATAATTCTCTGCCCTAGACTAAAACTGATAATCAGTTTGAACACCTAAATAATTGAATTAAACCCTATAGTAATCAAATAGGTATTTGATAATGAAATACCTCCATTGAAAAATGTTACTGAGTAAAATTTTGTATCAGTCCCAACTAGGTGAGTGTAGAACATTTAGGATAAGGCCTCTCAGTCCTGGCTGGAGCTCATAGGTACTACTGGAGTACAAATAATAAATAATAGTACATGTACTGTAAAGTCTCTAAAATCAGTGATAATACCAAGCATTTTCCATCTTTGAAACACTGTACAAACATAAAACTATTCCTCACAACACCCCTGTGAGGTAGGTATGAAAGTGTTACCCCGTCTTACTGATGGGGCAACTCATCCCAATACTACAAGGTGCTAGCTGACACTGCAAGGGGATTCCCAGAGGCCTGATTCCCTGATTCCCAGAGGCCCCGGAAGTATGTTGTTCTTAAGCAAAAGATTAGTCTAATAAAGAACTTGCCCACATCCTTAAAAATGTCGGTGGCACAGCCCAAAGCTGTAGGCTTTCATATTTGTCACTTTGTCAATTGATTGAGACATTCTTCCTTTGACAAAATAACATACCATACATTGGTCCTGTGACATGCACAAACATGTATTTTTCTTTTCATAAATCTACTGATGCCTTTCATATCTGCAAAGGGAAGGCATTTCCCTGTGAATGCATACCTTGCGTAGCAGAACTGTAGCAAGAGTCTCCCCTTCTTTTACTTTTATGCATAAAAATTACAGGTTCTTTTACTCATTTATATGAATACTCTGAATATTCGTATGATGACGTCAAATAATATATTAAGAGGCACAGCCATATATTTTTTTAGATTCAACTTTCAGGACCTCCTTTAAAACTGGGATAATCCTATGGAATGTACTAAAATATATGTATTCTCTTTTCCCTCTTTTTAAAAATAAAGTCCAGGATGCTTTTGCTTAGACATACTTTAAAATACTGTATAGCTAGCCATTGTTTTGAAAATGCATAAAGTAAAGCAAGACATCTGAACCTGGAAGCAGTCCCTCTTGCACCAGAATAAACCTGGAGTACCTCCACTAAAGGCCACAGAGCTTCAGTGGTGTAAAAGCAGGCGGAGTGAAGTTGGGATCAGGACTTCCACCCTCCTGCCCATCTGTGGCTGCTCTCTATCAGCAACACTAACAAGCTTCATGCCTTCATCGGGAGGAAGGAGCGTGAATGGCATGTTTGTCAGCAAATCCTGTGAGCTATGCACATACCTGATCACATCACTGAAGACTTCATCACTCATTATGCTAGTGTTACACATAGACGTAAAAAACAGGCAGCTCTTTTGACCTCTGCAGAATTAGAGAAAAAGGAAAAAAATAAACCACAGTATCTTCCAAACGGCAGAGTACATGCAGAGAAGTAAATTAAAGGCAACACAAATACAGCACAAATGCAGCTTTAGAAAAACAAAGTATTTGCCAAACCAGAAAGGACAAAACAGGTAAAGGAACAGATAATATATTGAGAGCTAATATATACAAAATGAAAAAAAAAGGGTAAAAATTAAGTTATTTCAATCATTTTTCATAAATGCTCTCTTTCTAATAAATCATGGGAAAAATGGAAGTGAAATTTTAAAAGCCTTGCTGGAACCCTCCCCTTGAAAAATCATAACGGGCAATTTTTCTGATCATACATAGAGTTCCTACATGACTCTATATTTTAACATCTGTAATTCAACAGACTTTGACCATTTTCATCTGTGTAGCATATTTTATTGTTTAATGTCTTCATATGATTAAAAAAATAACCCATACATATTTAAAAATAGATACCATTCTGCTTTCATCCGTTTTTTGGGGGGGAGGAGGGGAAAGCAGGTAATTTTCCTCTCGTGTTTTGAACAGAACCATAGCTATCAGCGCTCCTTTGCTTTTCTTCTCTTTTGCATATCATGTTTTCTCTCAGCAAGACTCAGGGACGTGCATGGAGGAAGAAAAGCACAAATCTATCATTGTTGTAGAGTCACCTGAGGAAACTCATACCTTCTTTGGGTTCGTCTTATAAAACACAGTATCTGCATAACAAGGCCACTGAAAGATGATTAATACAGATTTTTCTCTTTTATTTATCTTTTGTCTGTTTTAAATGCAGCAGGCATTCACCATCGGAATATAACAGCTTGGAGTTTACTCAAACATACAGATTTTTGCAGGAGATGCTTAACCACATGCCTAACCTTAAGAATGTAAATACTTTCATTTAAATCAAAGTGAAAAAATAATTTAGTTAAAGTTAGACATGCTTTGATAATTGAGGTTATTGGAAAAAAAGACAAAACAAAACCATGGGTTTAAATGTTTAGGTTATGTCATTTGGAATGAACGGATGCGAGTTGTCAATTTTTTTCCTTTTTGTATTTTATAATCTGAACTGCTCCTGATAAATTTGTTCACAAATTTTATCATGCAGTGTATCGTGAATATTAGGCAGATGTTTAAACAACTTGAAAAGGAGGCTTTTTCATTAGGCAGTACATGATAAGTGTTCAGAAAGCAGTCAATTTGAAACAGTAGTCATTCCGAAGTCTGTTTTCCCCCCTCCAAAATATTTTGGTTTTGGTGTCCTTTTTTGTTCTACTACCTGGGGATAAATGCTCTTAAAATTTATTTTCATTGGAAAAGAGATTTTAATAATTCTATCCCTTTGCACTGCTAATATAAATTGGAAAAACATTTGAATATACGGTGTCGACCTTAGTCTGATTTTTAGATGCAATGATTAGAAGTCATTGACACCAATCTACCACAAGTGACCTTAGTCTCTTATGTTGTTCTGTTATTAGAGTAATCAAGGAACGCAATCCAGAAATAATATTACATCCTGCATTTTATTCAATTCCATATGACAAAAATAGTAACCTAGACTAAGACATCCATTTCAATCAGTAGATGTGTCAAGCCAACAAGATTTAATAATAAAAAATATTGAATCTAGGTAACAATTCCCAGCTGTTTCAGGGAGGCTCCTAGCCCTACATGGTATCACAGTATAAAAATAGTGTCTCTCTTCACCATGCAGAGAGGAATGGCCTAACCCTGAATACAAAATGGGGTCAGTCTTACTGTACCATCGTCAACCATCTTATTTACAACACTTTACATATTTTTTCTCTTTTTTCTTTTTCATTTTTTCTTCTCTGTTTTTCTTCCTTGTTTTTTTTTTCTTTTTTTAAGTTATGCACATCCTTTAGGGAATAGAGATAACACTACATGGTACCAAATACTAACAAAAAAAAAGTCACACCAAAAATTACACAGATAAATAAAAACATTCAATTGCTGAAATACAGCAACATTAAGCCACCTCAGTTTTCTTTTTTTTTTAACGCCTGGAAACACCCCTAACCCCCCACACACTGTGGCAAAAAATTATGTTATATTGTAGAGGTGTTACAGATATATAATTTTGCTCAGATATCGATATATATTTATATCTATATATCTCTATCTCATCATTGTAGAAAATGGAGCCGTAGAGTTCATTGTTTATTTCCAATAGAAACAAACAGCTAATAAGACTTTGAACCTCTTTTCACTCCATTACATGATGGCAGAAATAGTCCATCCTCTTACAGTAATGTTTTCTGGTTTATAAGAAAGATTGTCCTATTTTTCTGTCTCGACTGAGAAGACCTCACTGTCTGATTCGTTCTTCAGGGGCATAAAACTCCTTGCGCTGTTACCCAGCTACCCATAATGTCCCTCAAGCAATTCTGCTGGACGGAAGCTCAGAGTGTCAACTCCACCATGCTTGTAATGCACAAAAATGAGGTAGTACACAAAACATTTACTGTTCAAGTTTTGATTAAGCCCCAGTCTCCTCAGCATCCCCAGCCTAACTTATGTGTGGAACCATTCCCTTTGTTTACTCAGCGTAATTCCAACAATGCAATCAATGTAAAATTATATTTGATTAATCAGAGTACATTGTGCTTTGGAGCAATCTGAAAAGATAATCAGACAGTTGGAAATAAAGACAGAGCATTTGTGTGTTACTACTGCTCATGGTGCCCAAAAGTTCTTTTTTTGTTCTCACTATTATTAGGCAGTCAGCATCTTTCTCATGGTTATGTGTGAAAGAGACACAACAGGTTACAGGAAAATTAAACCTACATAATGTTCTTCTTCCTCTATCCTAGACTTGTATTAATATCACACTCCTAAGATAAATGTATCAGAATTCTGTCGGGGGTGGTCATGCTTTGAAGTGGGTGTCGTGGAAAAGTTAAATGAATAATTTCCATTTAAGAAACAGCAGTCCCCATATTTCCTAAGGATCTGACAGTTCTCTGCAATTTTCTGCTTAGTTGATAGAGATCTCTCATTGTTTGAGCTTAAAACAAAACAAGAAACTGCAACAGGGTCCTCCTCCTTATTCCTTAAGTCAAAGTACTATTTATAAAATAGTTTACATCTTTGTTCAGTTTCAAATTATAGACAAACCTCCCTAATACAAAAAAACTAAAAGTGCAACAGTATAAATTAAGAGTTTGCAACCACATTATACAAACATTACCTTTTTATTGTACAGCTTTGATAACACGGAGTATTTACTCACAACTGTTTATAATGTTGTGAATAATTTATGGTGCTAAGGTTTGTCTGTAACTTGTTTTCCAATCATTGAGCTAAAATCCACACTACATTTTTTTTTTCATTTAATAGAACAACTGTCCACATAGCAGCTACAAATATTTAAATAAAAAAAGGTTTGTTACTGACAGGTACTTGCACATGAAAAGCATGCTATCTTTCCCAATAAAACTTCACAATTTTGCCTGCATTGAAAGAAACCACTTATTCATAGTAAAACAAAACTTGCTTTAAAAAAAAAAAAAGGAAAATGAAAAAAGAAAAATCACATAGCCAGATGTATTTTGCAGTACAAAAGCTTCATTTAAGTTTGGGGCTAGTATATTGTCTGTTACCCGCATAATCTTAACATTATAAATACTACAGACAAGGATACTGTAATAATACACAGCATTGGGGTACTAAATCACTTATTTAAGATTAAGATTCCTAAAAACATAGTCCAAGTTGCTAACTAATTTGAACAAAACCGGCAAATAAGTGTGACAATGTTGTAATGAAGCCCCCCTTTCTCAGGTGATAGTTAGTTTTGTAAGAAGCAAAGTGAATGTAGACTAGCCTCTTTCTGTTTCTAATGAAGTTATCCCATGACTGGTTTGTTTGTTTGTTTTCTGTTAAATTAAAAGGTTTCAAAGTTCTCAGTAACAGTCAAAATCACTGTTGAAAGAAGTACCATGCAGATCTTGCAAGACAACTTTTCAGCAGCCACAAAGTTACGTATTTCTGCTATGGGTAAAACTTTAAAGGGAACCTATGCATTTAGGTCAGGAAACTAATGCTTAGCTTCAAAAGCTGTACATGGAACAGGACAAGTGTTGTGTCGAGTAGAGGTCCAACAGTTATTCGGAATGAATGCTTTTAATTTATGCCAATCTCTTTATTATCCTCAATAAATCTGGTGAATGGACGACTGGCTCCCGTTTCAGAACTTGCTTTGTCCAGACTGACAATGGGAGGGCTGCTGCCTGTGCGAGCTTTGTCCATGCCACCGGTAAGGTTACTTAGAGGCGGGATGGCGCCTCCGCCTAGACTTACTGGGAGCTGAGGAATGCCTCCGTTCTGTATGACAGAAATCTCATTGTTCTTCATAGCAAGTCCATTAGTGATAGCTGCAGCATATTGGTTCCAAAAATTGGGGTCAACATTCATGGCCCGAGCTGCCAAATCCTTCTGGAACATCTCGGAGAACTTGAGTGCATCGCCACCGAGCAAAGCCATGGGGTTTTCCACAGAGAGGCGTCGGCCACGGCGTGCAGGGGCGTTATTCCACATGTGAGTCCCCATGTGAACCTGCAGAGTGAAAAGGGACAAGAAGCACCCCCAAGTCAGCGCATTCTGGTGATGTGTCTAGCCTGAAATGCTGTTACTTACAGTAGCACTTGCTTTTTTTAAAAAATGCTTTTAATTTGCATTGAAAAAAAATCAATTCCAGTAAAGACACAGTTCTACGGTCCAGTCAGCCCACACAAAAAAACCCCAGTTCCATAGTAGGTTTGCAATGTGCATTTGCTTCTTCTCAGTGAAAACAAACAGCACTGCAAGACTAAAGGGTACGTACTCTCTTGGGTTAGACAATTTCACATGCAAGCTGGAAGTCCTCACATGCTGAAGATTACCAAGGGCATTACTCGTACTAGGAGATGGATGGTTTTTTCTGCTCCTTCCCTTTTTTCATCCTGTCTGTTTTCATATTTTATCTCATGTCAGAAGCACTGACTAATTTGCTAAATTTAGTATTTTTAAAAAGGACATTTAAAATGTCTTCCCCAGGATGCGTCTCGATGGTTAACCAAACTACAGGAATAGGAGCCATCAGTCCTGTAGTAACCCATTGTAAATCTGTGAGAAACAGCTTTCCACTCTGCAGTGGCTGCAAAGTGGAATAGAAAATAGAAATTGGGGAGGCACCCAAGGACCTGAGCAAGCTCTGTGTTTCTTGTTTATAGCAAGGGTATTTTGCATTCATAGTCCATAAGAACTCTCAGAACATGTCCATCAGCTGACTGGATGTGCCATCACATCTGTCAGGAGAACTACAACATGCCTGCATATACACCTGGAACCAGTTTTAAAGTTTGCATGATTGCACAGCCAGTTTCCAGTCCCTATCTTCTACACAGTGGAAGCATAATGACCACCACCATACAGCAAGCATTTCCTTGAAGTTCCCTTCTCACCTGTCTTTGGGACAAATGCTTAGCACTAAAACCTGCTGAGTTCAAGAGCAGTGCTCTTTAAACACCACCCCCCTCCCCAAGCCTTTACAGTTTTATGTGGCCTCTTACCTTAAGATTCCCCTTTGTGGTAAAAGCTCTACCACAAATTGTGCAACCAAATGGTTTTTCACCAGTATGGGTGCGCTCGTGTATCTGCAGTGCACTTGCTGAGGAGAAGGTCTTCCCGCACGACTGACAGTTGTGCTGCTTGGGAGTCCGGCGAGGGGGGGGTGCCAGCATAGGGGTGATCCCCGGACTCATCACTGTCTGTGGTGCAGCAGGAACCTGGATTCCAGCTGGAAGCGAGGGAACCTCACCCAAAGAGATCGGCTTGCTGTGACCATTCACTTCCATTTTGATCATGGTAGGTGCTGTACTGGTGACCAGGCTAGGAGTACTTTGGCTGGGACCTAGAGTAAAGTTGGGTTCAAATAACTGAGA
Source organism: Callaeas wilsoni (assembly GCA_013398955.1). Classification (NCBI taxonomy): domain Eukaryota; kingdom Metazoa; phylum Chordata; class Aves; order Passeriformes; family Callaeidae; genus Callaeas; species Callaeas wilsoni. The sequence goes on from VWPU01016149.1 coordinate 43,623, forward strand.
AGGCAGCTCTTTTAATTTGTGCGTCAGTAAGTGCTGTTTTAAATTACCCATAGTGGAACACCCACGACTGCAGACTGTACAAACAAATGGACGTTCTTTAGTATGGCTGCGGTAGTGAATTTCCAATGCACTCTTACAAGCAAAAGGCTTGCCACAGATATTACAAACAGTACTTTTAAACTTACCACGTTCTCTGTTCAGGAACAGCAGACTAAAAGGAGCCTCCTCTTTGATGACCGGTCTTCCTGGGTTGGTGGATGTCAGATCTAATGCGCCTCCATTTTCAGTTGTGGGTGGTGGACTGTCTGGTTTTTCTGTCTTTAATTGTATTTCTTGTGGCTCTTCCTGGTTACTGAGACCGGGTGACTTTGATCTGAAACTTTCACTATTGCTATTCACAGGAGACAAAGCTTGCATGGAGGAAGAAGACTCCGACATTGCAGGGCTGCCTGCACTCTGGCTTTCAAGATCACCAACGGCTGATGAGGAGTCATTGCTCAAATGGTCACTTTCCCCTGATCCATTTTCTATGGATTTTAAACTGGTCAGCTGCTGACAGCTCATGACAGAATCAATCATTTTCATTTGATTCTCCAAAGCAGCAATACTGGAGATCACAGAAGGTGGCGAAGAAGGACATGACCCAGAGTAAGAGATAAGGGGTTTGGATGAATCACTTGCCGTGTCCTTTAATTCTGGGTCCTCCTCCATAGAATTTTCATCAATGTCATCATCGAAGTTGCTCAGTGTGTCAACATTCTTCTCATCATAGGAAAGCTCTGAGTCCATGGCATCCTGGAAGCCCTCTGGTAGTGGCGTGTTTGGAATTTGCCCACCCATATGCATGCGAATGTGCTGCTGAAGAACAACCGCGTTTGTAAATTTCTTCTGACAAATGGGACACGAGTGCTGTACTCTAAGTGGTGGCTTCGCTCGATGAACTCCAAAATGTGTTTTTAGATTGCCTTTTGTAGTAAAGGCACGTCCACAAATTTTGCATTTAAATGGTCTTTCTCCTGTATGTGTTCTGTAATGCATCTTGAGAGCGCTCTGACAACTAAGCACACGGTGACAAATGACGCATTGATTTGGATCTGTCATCTTCTTATCAATGTTCTCCACTAGCTGTTGCAGTTTTGAGGTTTCCGATGTTTGCATAGAGTCTAGCAGACCACCGAATGGAAACTTTGCCTTAAACTGGTCAGACATTGCTGGAAGCACAGGGTTTGGGAGGCTTGTTGCAACACTGCTGTCTGTAACTACTGTAGGAATTGAAGACGTGGAAGCTGTAGAAACTTGCCCACCTGCAGAAAGGTCCCCAAGCCGTGTGCTCGTGGGAGGCAGAGTGACAGGTTCTGCCTTGGTCAGAGATGAACCA
>VWPU01016149.1:50000-55457 GCA_013398955.1 Callaeas wilsoni
TGTGTTGTTGCTGTTGTCGTTATTATTATTATTTTTATTACCATTACAACTACTACTTCCAATACTGCTACTAAGTGATTGCAAAGGAGGATTGATTCTTAAAGAAGCTGCAAACTGTGCAGCTCCCCTTCCAGCTTTTATCTATATATCGCTATTCTTTTGTTTAAGGAGAGCTTTCTCTAAACAAACCTTGCACAAAAGGTTTCAGTAATTAGTGATGGATTCAGGCAATATAGCCATTCAAATATGGCTGTCCTCTGATCTAGAATGAGCTGATCAAACACCAGCAAGCTAATTATTTCAGACACTGTACAGTAACCACTAAGCCCAAATGAGAACATTTACAACCAAAAAAGGTATTATTTTATCCATTGGAAGACAGTCTCATGATTTGCATGTACCAAAGCTAGTACGTATAACATGTTGCTTTCCAAAGCAACCTTAACTGCTGGTGCCCACTGCCGGGAGGTACCGATGTGGACCTGTTCAGCATTTCAAAATAATAAGCAGGCTAGTGTACTTATTCTCAAACTCAAAGAAACATTTGTTTGTATTTGAAATACAATTTGTGAAAAAGTACACAAGGAATGCAGCAGCATAGGTATTCCTTGGAAAATCAGTGCTCAGCTCTGCTCTCAATTAGTGGCTAGTTTTGTGATGTCTCAGGGGGACCAGGCTACTGCCTATTCTAAAGGGGACCTACAGCTCTGTTTTGCATTTCTTCTTCCCTCAACTCCCATATCTTAAAAATAGTGAGAATATTTTTCAAACGACCGATCCAAGTGCATTCACCTCATCATCTATCTGCCTTGAAATAGTCAAGGACTCCTTTAGAAAAATATTTCAAATAATGCCAGAGTTGCTAAGGGTTTTCTTTCCCCCAGTTCAACCTCAAACTAGACATACAACAAATCTCACCGCAGTGCTTTCCATTTAGGATAAATTATTCTGGCTTTAAAAAAAAAAAATCAAACAAATCTCTCTCAAAGCTTCACTTCCTTGGACAGACAGGCAAGCAGGTGACACAAATGGCATGAAAGTAAATGCTGCTTTGCCACGGGTGATGGTACTTTCCTGCACAGCACGCTGAGGCTACTAAGATGCTTCACAGAATGACAGCCTGTGGTCTCAATCCAACAAGTCCTACTCAAATGAGTAGCCTTTACATCTGAAACAGTGCTGAAATTAATAGGATTGAAAGAGTACAAACTAGCCATGCAAACAAGAACTTCCAAAGGTGAAACAAGAAAGACTAAAAATAACAACTGATAAATATTTTGCAATATATACCTGTACTGGACAAATGGACATTGCCTCTGTATTTCACAAATGCAATTTCTAATCCCTTTCAGTAGTACTTACTGATATGAAAGCACTGAGGCATTGTAATTGTTGTTGCTGTTGAAGTGTAAGTCCTCACTGAGTTCAACAGGGAGTAAAGCCTAAAAGCGTTCTACATGAAAGGCTGTTTTTGCTTCTTTGTTGAAACTCGGTCACTTTATGAATGACGGAAATCTATACCGAAATTAAATCATTACTTCAGAATATTAAAAATGTTAAATGCTAAAATATTAAGCTACAAATTAATTTTGGTTTTTTAATCACAGAATATGTCTATTGCAGGAAAACATAGAATTTTTCCATATTTATTTATGCTTTATAGCTTGTTTTCAATTTCTGATCTATTATAAGGTGATTGAATCCTTTAGGTAGTGAAGAATTTAATCTTTTTTCTTTAAATTTTCCTGAAGAGAAACAATAATTTTTGTTATTACAGTGAGGATGTGATACAGTAAAAATTTTCAAGGACTTTGGCAGAATTAAACGAGCACTTGCTTAATCTTACGGACATGGGTTGAATTTTGCAGTTCTTAGTTACACAAAAGGTGTTGAATGGGAGTTTTGTCAAGCAGTCAGGATCTCAGCCACTAATAACCTCTCAGTTATTTTCTTTTTCTCATTAGCAGTCTAACAGCTAACGGACTAATCTGAAGCTGCTGTGGGATGCAAGATGAATTACAGCCCATCAAGCTTCCTCTATGAAAACAGGTGAAAAATCTCAGGCAGCATCTCTCAGATGGTACCCGAGGCGAGCTCCTGAGCAGGTTTCCGAGCCACGGTGGCTCCAGCAGCACTGGCACTTTGCATCACTGAGGTCTGGCCCTAAAATTAGCCCACAGAAATTCAAACGAAGGCATTTTGAGAGAGGCACTTTGGGGTGGTGATACCTGAAGCCGTTCAGGTGCTCTGGTGACTCAGCAAGGGGGGTACAATGGGTTGATGCCAGGAGGCTTTGCTCTGTGCCCCTCACTGAGTGCACCCACCCAGAGCTTTTCAGGCAGGAGCAAGGAGGGTGGTGTTGGCCTACTTCCTCAGTGCCCAAGGGAAGGGAGACAGCTCAAAGGTGCTGTGGGTGCTTTAGTCACCATCAGCAAATGTGCAGAGTCGAGAAAAAATTGTCATTTCTCACTATGCACGCAGAGGATTTGTAAACCTGGCTTTACTATTTATTGCCACCACAGATCGTTCTCCTCTGTGTGAGAGGAGAGTTTCTTGCATGATGTGAAGGGAAATTATAACAGATAGGTGCTTCAAAAGTGTTGCTATCTACTTTTGTGAAACAGACTGAAATTAAGCATCACGTGCCAGTCAGGTTAATTCTTAAAATGCATGCTGCTTATTAAATGCCCCCTTTCTTAGGACTAACTGCTTCCACTCTGGAAAAACCCCCAACCAAATACTGTGTTTCATTTTTGCTCCAGAATCTTTTCATTTTGTCCCATCTTAAATCTGTTCTAGTTCCACACAAGTAAATCACCTGAAAAGGACGTTTTCAATTATATTAAAAAACGACCATTACAATAAAATTATCTCTGATTATTCAGTATTTTGTTTTTCTGTTACTCTGTGTCATGGAATCCTCAAATTATGTAGGAAACTTGGGTAAAATCAAGTAAGAGAATCAACTTTTTTTTAGGCTTGCACATATTTTAAATTGCTAATACCTGCCTGAAGCATTCAAACAAAACTGCCTTGTAAAGGAATCAAACAAATGTGGGAGTAAAATATTTTCTGAAGCTACTTTTTAGACTACACACAATACAAATGAAAGCCTGAAAGAGTGTTGTATGAATTACTATTATTTCTACATTCAGAGCTCTGTAATTGAGAATTAATTAATATTTTTTAAATTTTTAGAATTTCTTTCAGGAAGATGAAAAAACCACTGAGAAACAGTGTAGAAACTGTGAAGAAGTTCCAGAAAAAAATGCATAGGTTAGCATCAGCTAAAGCTAAAATGTCTGCTAACTATGAAGACAGATGTATAAAATGCTCTCACATGCAAATCCAATAATCATTTCAAAGTGCAGCTCACAGCATTTTGTATATTTAAACAAGCATTATTATAAAAAAACCTCTGAGCCTGGCACACTGGTACAGGACAATTAAATATTACTCCTATCATCAGAATACTTATTTTTGCCCAAGCACAGATTAAATAAAGTAAGAACATATACTAAAAAAACCCCATATATTGTTTTAAAATTATATTAATTTGGAAACAGTAGCCTTGTAGCAACATATTGATCCTGGAGAAGAACAGTACTACTTTTTCCTTAGCTCTATCATCTCTTACAATTGACGGAGCTGTTAAAGAAAGTTTTCTTAAATTGTTAGAACACGTTTATTTTCTTGCAAATTAATTCTTTTTAACTCTTTATGATAGCTTTGAATCCCATAAAGAAAGATGAATTATCACATACTGAGCCCAAGCTGTGAAACAGGAGGAGACAAATAGAGACCCCTACTGTGTTTAACAATGTAGAAGAAATTCCAGACTCAAAAGAAAAATTTTCTGTCCTTTTTCTCAGCCCACAAAAGCTGTTAGTATGGATTTGAACAGTGGAGGGCACTCTTGCTATGCAAAACCCGCTGCTGACCTGGCACACGCGGTTTGATCTATTCAGTAGCCTGAATCTCAGAATTTGTTAAGTAACAGCCACCTGTGGCACAGGCACTAACTGTACTCTGGTTAAAACATTTGCAGTTTCTAATCTGTGCAGTGAAGCACTTCACTATATCAAACACTGGCGCCTTTCTCTGTGGACGCAGATGTGGAACAGATGCAAGCTTCACAAATTGTTTGTAATATCTGTGCAAGGTATCATATTAAATAAGACCTGTGCTATGTTTTTCAAAGTCGTATAAACTGCTACTTGGTTGGCTGTTATGGCACGGGTACAATAATTTCAGGCTGTGCAGAATTCAGGTACAAATAATGCGGGTATCTGTAGGAACTTAGTCTCTTTGGAATGCATCGAATTTAATCGGGAATCCTAAAAAAAAAAATAAGAAATATCGAGGTAAATGCTTCTAACACAGCTGATATGAAAAAAAAATTGAAAAACCAAACCAAAACAAATAAACTAGAAGGAAGAAGGGCAACCATAGAGATTCTGCGTCGCTTTCCTCGAAAACTGCGTAATTAACTATATCTTAAACTACACAACTCTTAACACCCTGCATGAATTAATGAAGCCAATCACTTTCTGAACAAGCACAGAAAGGCAGACAAATTTGGTTTTAGAGGCTTGAAAGACAAGGAGCTGAAGTGAGGATCAAATCCTGCATCTCCTAAGTATCTCAAAACTGAACTTATGAGTTCTGGGCTCAATGACACTGCTCCTTTGAGTAAAATTACTCTAACCAGGAGTGTTTGAAAGAGCAAACATGGAGCTGTTCAACGCCGGTTGTGCATCTCAGTCATTTTGGTCTTTCACCATTCCATATACTGCAGTATTGCCCAGGATAGCAAAGCCGTAACGATCTAGACAAATCCTTTAGCGTTCATCATTTCGAGCTTTGGGGACATCAGTGCATCAACAAATTCATAAATGAAAACTATCGAATGGCACCAGGAGAAGGGGTCTCCTGAAACGCTGAATGACGAGTCGGTTTTGATTATCTGGAACAAAAACACGGCAGCACCTGCAGGGTTAATTAAGCAGCTCAAGATGCTGGACTTCAGAAAAGGAAACCTTTTTCCTACTTTAAGGACTGTAAACACTTGTGCTGAACTAGATGGGCATTTGATAAGCTGTACAGCATGTAGCAAACTCCGAGGGATCTCTAGTTAACACTCAAATTCAGTGTTAACACTTAACAGAACAGTGGTAAGCCGCGCTGCCAAGGTCAACTGCACAGATGTACTAATTGTATTATGAGCTTGACATCTAGTGGCCACCCCTGGCAGGGCAAAGCAGGCAAAGGTTAAATCAGCAAGCCTTGTCAAAGCACTCCTAACTACCCACCCTCAGGGAGAGGAGGCCTGGGGAAGCTTTCTGGCGCACCGCGATCCCACCTTCTGGCCGGCACTCCCCGGCGGGGCTCCCGCGGCGCGGCACAGCGCGACCCGGCCGCGCAGCGCCCACCTGCGCCCCGCGCCCCGCCCGGCCC
>VWPU01016150.1:0-13062 GCA_013398955.1 Callaeas wilsoni
GAGGTGAGGGTTGCTCTCTTTTTCTGGGCAAAAACTGATACAACAAGAGGACACAGTCTTAAGTTGCGCCAAGGGAAATATAGGTTGGATATTAGGAGAAAATTTTTTACAGAAAGAGTGATAAAATATTGGAATGGGTGGTGGTGGAATCACCATCCCTGGACATATTTAAAAAGAGATTGGATGTGGCACTCAGTGCCATGGTTTAGTTTAGTTGAGGTGTTGGGACAGAGGTTGGACTCGATGATCTTGAAGGTCTCTTCCAACTTGGAAGAATAGAATAGAACACAGAAGAAGATTTAGTGTATTGTAAAAAAGAACCTTGCTCTCTTTTCCCTCTCTTTTACTACTGCTTCTTCTTTTACTACTTCTACTACTTCTCCTACTTCTTCTTGCCCTTACTCTCTCTTACCTTTGCTTCTCTTGTTCTCTTACTTTTCTGGCCTGCTTCGAGCTGCAGCTGGCAGCTCCAAGCAGGGCCCCTACACCCATGCCCTTCGTAATAAAACTACATGCTCTAAGACCTAACCTCAGAGATCTCTCGTCTGTAGTCGTCCTGACCATCTAAAAACCCAACAGAACTTCCTACAAGTGGTGGTTGACTCTTTTGTCTCTTCTTCCTGTTCCTATGATGACCCTTGTAATGGCCTTGGTAATGGCATTGAAAATGGCCCTTGTGATTACCCTGCTTCTTCATCCTCTTTTCCCTCTCTGACCTTCTTGTCCTCCTTGACTGTTTTTCTAATGCTTTTTTACAGTATGGCTTTTGTGTGCATTTCTTCTTCTTCTGTACAGGGGCAGCTGACACTGGCACAAGTTGGTTCTCTGGTTCAGTGGCAGCATCTGCCACTGGGGTTTAGAGCAGCCACACTGTCTGTCAAGATGGTTAGAGTAGCTGCAGTGTGTGTTGTCTTATCCAGAGACCTTCTCCCCCAAGGGCACTGAACAGTGTTGAACATCACTTGATAGGCCTGGGTCAGGCCCAAACACGTTGCAGTGATTTGGGGCCTCTCTGGGGTGCCAGGTTGACAGCACACCTTTTTAAAATATTTTCCTAGTATTTTTGATTCTGCACTTGTTCAGGGGTAATGTGCAAACACATTGGAGGTGCTCACTGCCCTAGGTACTTGCCCATACCATCCCACACACCGCATCACTCAGAACTCTCCACCCTTTAGGCAGATTTCTGGGTGATATTGTTAGTTAACTATCTGACCTTAAACAAGACCTGAAACATTTGCACCAACATGCTGGTTCCTAGCAAAAAGACCAGGTTGGTTTCAAGCGTGTTCAAGGGATATTCAAAATTATTAAAATTTTCAAACAGCATGGTAATCAGCCTGGAGGAGAAGGGAGGTAAAAAGGAAGGAAGATGTAGAAATGCATCTCCCCCATAGGTTGTCTTTCTGAGGAGAAAAGGCCACAAGTATGATTATTAATCATTCCCAGTAGATCATTCAGTAGGTGAGTCCCAAAGTACAGAGTTGTTTGAAATACTGAATACATTCATCAGACTGGTTTACTAACCAGCACCACTAGCATATCATAAGCCAATACTATGAAATACCCCTCAATGATAGTCTTAGCCCAGGCCTCAAGGACAATAAACATTACCACAGGGAACGCATGCTGGAAATAAGATACTACTGCTATTACAATACAAAACTCTGGGCTAAAACACAATGGTGAGAGCAAACAAACCAAATTATAACCAGCAACTACTGAACCAATAAAATGAACGTTTTAAACAACTTTCATTTAGCATGCTACGGTCAGATCTGTCATCTCAACCCGTTGTGCCTCAGACTGGGCACCAAAAAGGACTGTTAGAGTTGAAACCCAGCTGGCAACTAAGCACCATGCAGCTGCTTGATCACATCCTCTCCTCTCCCCACATCCCCAGTGGAATGGAGAGGGAAATCAAAAGTAAAACTTGTAGGTTGAGATAAGAACATTTTAATGATTGAAACAAAGTAAAATATAATAATAATAATATTAAATAAAAATAATGAAAAAAAAACAAGCCAAAGAAAAATTAGTGATGCACAATAAAATTGCTTACCACCCACTGACCAATGCCAGACCCTGTCCCAAACCCTGATCAGCCCCCCTTCCAGATAACTTGCCTAGTTTATATACTGGGCCTGATGTTCCATGGTATGGACTATCCCTTGGGCCAGTTTCAGGCACCTATCCCACCCATACTCCTTCCCAGCTTTTTTCTGTATACCTCCCCACTGGCAGAGCAAGAGGCATTAAAAAGTTCTTTAGGATTAACAGAACCTAGCAGTAACCAAAAGATCAGTGTGTTATCCACGTTATTCTCATACTGAGTCCAAAGCACAGCACTGTACTAGCTACTCAGAAGAAATTAACTCTGTCTCAACCAAAACCAGGACACAAATCTATTCATGTACGCAACCACTTGTTGTTAACAGAATGTCACCATATAACTTTAAATATTTATATTTATAAATGAGTATTCATCCATTTCCATGTATTTATTAAAGTAATTTATACCTGTGGTCCTAGAAGAGTATTTGTGATAGCATATTTAATAATTGAAGACAAAATTTCATAGCTCAGTTAGAAAGTATCTCTAATTGAGCAATTACCAGCCATTGGCAAGGTAAAAAGTAATGTAGCTTGATGCTGGAAGGACAGCCTTTGAAAATGAAACACATTCTCAGTGTTTGATACTAAAGTGCTATATAAACAAATAAAATGCAATGTAATATAATTAAGGCAAAGTTGAGGTCAAGTATCCTTTAAACTGAGATTAAGCATATTATCCATGACAGTGCAGGCATCATTAGACATGTATAATGTCTATGAAGAGGAAGCTCTGTGAGAGGACATCAATAACACCTTGACATCACCAGTAAGCCAAATCAGACTTTTTGTAATATGTAAGAGATATAAATCTTCAGGAATATTATTTTGTGATGGAACTGAAAACATAAACCTGTGCAACAGCAAGTTAGGGACACAAATCTCTATACTTACACAATAATTCATTTGTTATTATTTTGCAGTTGATAAATGACACACACAACATGAACAGAAAAGTGGGAGGTAAATTTGGAAGGTAAAGAAATAAATGTAAGAAAGAAAAGGATGGGAGGAAAGAAAATAAAGATGAATGTTCCCCAGTACCATAAAACCCAAGTCAATAATTTCAGGATGAAATATGAAAGAAGGAAGCATAATGAGAATAAAGGTGAAAAAAATGTATTAAATTCACTAGTTAAGTGATGTAAATTATGCAGTCTGGTTCTGTTAAAGTGTTATCACCAGATGCTATGAAAGTTTAATATCTTATATAAAATGGTAAATATACTTTTGAGAATAAGTGATGTCCAACAGTTTTGTCCAAGAGAGACCTGACTCAACCTTTCTTTACTACAATAGCGTCCCTTTGCACTTAGGGACGTTTTGTTATGGAAGTCTTGTTAATTTGTGACAGAGCACTTACAAAGGGCAAAGGAGCACATGCATGTTGATAAATATATTTTTTAAAAAGTAGTAATGGAAGGTGTTGGGACCACAGGTAATGGTTAGATTTAAAAGGGCAGAAACATGACCAAAGTCTTTATTTGATTTTCTGCATGCATGTAATTTCTTTTTCTTCTCTCTTCCTTTTCTTTATCTGTTCTCTTAATTAAAATCTAAGTGGTTTTTTTGTTGTTTTCCTCCCCTCATCCCCTCAGTTTACTATTCCTTTGTTCAACAGTTGACAATTGCAATATATCTATATCTATGTCTATGTAAATATTTATATCTAGTTCTATATATCTATATACATATATAACGTAGTACACCACTTACTCGTCAGATTACAGACAAACATTTGACAGTATTTACAGATTGTATGAGGCCACAGACGTGTTTTACAAAATACTTTTAGTGAAGTATTTTTTTCCATGGTCATGGAGATAATTTCTAGTATGTAAATTATTTGTTATCATTTAAATATATTTATTATATACAAATCTATCATCTTGGATGCTGAATTGGATATTAATGAAACACATTTCTGAGAGATGAAAGAGATAGCACAATGTCTCATCCAATACCAAGAAGAGAATCACTACAAATAAAAAAACCCCAAAAAGCCACAGAGAACGATGAGAACAAAGTCTGTAAAAAGGGCATTTAAATCTATTAATTTAACCTAGATGGTAAGTATAAAGGTAATGAATCATAAATGAGAGAATTTTATGGATAAACAAAAGAAATAAAAATACCACCTGCCTTCTTGTGGGATTTGCGCAAGTCAGTGAGTATTTTTTACCAAATATCAATTTGTGTTCTTCTAGATGCTAATTACTTTGTTCTTATTTCTGTACAGCCATACTTGTATTACACAGTAGCATAGAACACTTAAGAAAATCCATGTTAAATTAGAAGAATATGGTGTTATGGACATGAACTCAGGCAGTAAATATACAAATACACATACGTAGTCATGCATATATAACAAATATACATCAGATTTCTGCATTATTATTTGCAAGCTCTCAGTAGTATCTTCAATTCAGTAGTAAACTGCCCTCCGTTATGTATTAGCTAAACAGACATTTATGTGGAGCAGAGGACATCTCTAGGTTCCCTCATATAACTTGTTTATAGGTCTGTGTCATTATTTGGATGCATGTGATAAACAGGAGAGGCATTAATCACTGCACTGAGAGGAATGAAGTAGCAGTGGGATTTACCTGGTGCAGGAAGATGGATTAGCTCTCTTCTGTAGGCTCTAGTTTTGATATCCGACTGCTGAACACAATGCTTACTCTGCATCTCTAAAATGCTTATCACTACTATGTAACACTTCTCAGCCTATTCAATCTCTGCAAAAATTTTAAGTACAATAATATTAGGTAGGAAATTTAAATTGTAATGAATCATGGAGGGACATGGACAATGCAGATGTTAATAATGCTATATTCTGAGAAACAAAAGAGATATTTTTTCTAATTAGTTTATTCCAGCCACATCATTCGCTCTTTTATAGGTGCAATTCTTCCTGAATTTTCACCGTAGACTATTTATTTTGGTCTTGCTATTTTGGCTATTCATAATTTCTTCCAGATAAATTAAAATGCAAGTAATTTTATATACAAGATATAACTTTTCTAAGCTTCTTATTTATTTATAAGTGCTGTATAAGGTCTAAACAGTTATATTTGAATACTTTTAATATAGTTTTCAATGTTCCTCTTTCATTTCACACTTAAGAAAAAGGCAGTAGGTGGGCCATACCTTCAAATATTATGTAATTTCTTCTTGCATTAAAAACATAAAGCTGTTGAAAATATTATGTATGGTGAAGAGGACTTGCAACTAGCAGCTAGGGCATCATTCTTCTACAGGATCTCTAGCTCATACAATTTTGATAAAGTCCTTTTCAAGATCTTCTGCAGGAGTAAGCACGACTGATATTTTTATTGTGTTGGTAGCCTGTTCTCCTAAATACTTGAAAAAACTTTGAGAATCTGCTTCTCAAAGAGAGCAGTAATGAAACCCAGTAGATTCTTAAGCTACTTATCAGAAACTAATATCATAAAGATAATATGTTCAAGTATTTTGAGGCACAGATAATTTTGCCTCTGACAACTGTTTGCTGATTAAGTCAGATAAGAAGCAGGAGCTACATACCAGTGAATACGAGTAATGTACTTTCAATATTGCACTAATCAAGTCCACAAATTTGTAAAACAAAATTAATGTTCTATCAGCAATGTTCAAATAATAGTTCATGTGATGTTTTAAATGAGAAATATTGATGTTAATTTTTTGATTGATTTTTTCCTCTAATGTTCAATATTTTTCTGTAGTTAGCCCCTACAAATTGACTTCATTTGTATCTTCCAAAACAGGGTATAAATTGTTGGTACATTTTAAAGATTGAAAAAAATAAACATCCTGAATTCTTTATTATTATGTTTTAAATTGTTCAATGAGAAATATTTTTCTAAAACTAGTTTCTTCAAAACTTAGACATATAAACCTGGTTCAGCAGAAACAGATAAAACTTCTAAGCTGAGAACAAATAAGTGCAGACAGACCACTCCCCCCACATTACCTGACATTTCAAGACCCAAATGTAGCCACTTTGAAGAACCATGTCTTTAAGGTCTAGTGTATATTACACTGCTTTTTCCAGCTCCACAAAATTTGAAAAATTTCTTAGTAAGAAGTCCATCAGAGGCAATGCACATCTTTAAACATTTGTAATTGTATGGCAAGACATGAAGATTGATCAATAATATTCATAAATATGAAGAAGGTCACTAATTGTGTTGCTAACTTAAAGAATCAGAACCAACACAAATTTTTGCTGCCTTGACTGAATAAAGAATTAGTGCCTGTAAGAACACTTCTTTTGAGGTCAGCACCTTGGAAATCCTAAACTGACTATCTGCAATTTAGAGAATTGATAAGGAATTTAACTTAACTCAATTTTTTTTATTTGCTAGACTTAATAAAAAATTCTCAAATAATTTTAATTTCAGCAAAGAAGGAATTGGAATAATAGGCTCTTAGAAACAGTGTCAAATTAGAAAATCTGATACAAATACATATTCTAAATAATCTGATATTAAATCTAATGGTATAAATAAAAATACAAAACTCAAATAATATAAATATAAATAATATAAATATGGAGTTATTTTGTTTATTCATCCAGTTTGGTATGTTTATTAGTAAGTTCTCTACTAGTAATATTCTTCTAGAAAATACTGATCTAGATTGTCTAGTTTTACTTTTCTAGTAATATACAAAATTTCCAAGTTAATATGACACGAAAAAATTTAAGTTCTAAATTGATAGATTTTTGGATAATATGACTAAGATTGCCCTACTAGAGCAGAATAAATAAGGCTGATGGACTTATTGAAATTCAACTTGTAGACTATTTCTATAAACATTGTCCTTGGGAATCAAGCTTATCATCCATAAATTCTATCATCTTAAAACAAAGTGTGAGCATGAAGACATTCTGTGCTAAGCTGAAGGATATTTTTCTGTTATGTTCTGGTTCTTTTTGTCCTTTCTCGCTCATCTTTTTTCCTGGGGAAAAAAAAAAAATCTGTATTTTGTCTTTTGTTTAATTGAGGTTTTCAGCTACCCACCTTCTGTTCATTGTGGAGAACTCTAAACCAATTGTTCTTAATTTAAAACTTAAAGACCAACTTTCCTATGCTAATCTGACATTTTTTCTCTCATGGCAATTATTTACCTATTCATTTCTGATACATAAATCTTCTCTACGATATATGGAAGTGGAGGATAATGGAAGACAGTAAGAATCAAAACCACAAGCCTAGAACCAGATCTCTATAAAACTGTGATGTGGAATTGTTATCAACTGGACAGAGTGTTAGACTAAAGAGCAAAATATTATTTGCATTTATGTTTATGTTGCCGCTGTTTGAATAAAGAGGACTTCAATATATAAACGAAGAATATAAGCAAGACAGAGAGAGACTTCTTACCAAGGCCTCTATAACAGGATAAGGGACAATAGGTTTAAACAGAAGGGGCAGATTTAAATTGGACACAAGAAGGCATTTTTTATGGTGAGATTGGTGAGACACTGGACCAGGTTGCCCAGGCAAACTGCGGATTCCCCATCCTTGGAAACATCTGAGGTCAGGCTGGATGGGGCTCTAACAAGGGGCTGAGGTCATCAGTCATTTTATCTTCTGCTCCTTCCTCCTCAAGGGGAGGACTCCTCACGCTCTTCCCCTGCTCCAGTGTGGTGTCGCTTTCATGGGAAACAGTTCTTCACCAAATGCTCCAGCATGATCCCCTTCCACAGAGTGCAGTCCTTCAGAAACAGGCTGCTCCCTCACGGGTTCATAATTCCTGCCAGCAAACCTGCTCCAGCATGGGCTCCTCTCTCCGTGGTTCTGCAGATCCCCGCCAGGAGCCTGCCCAGCGTGGGCTTCCCACAGGGTCCCAGCATCCTTTGGGCACATCTACCTGTTCCAGTGTGGGATCCTCCAGGGGCTGCAGGGGAATCTCTGCTCTGGCACCTGAAGCACCTCCTTTCCCTCCTTCATCACTGACCTTGGTGTGTGTAGAGCTATTTCTCTAATGTATTCTCACTCCTGCTGTTCCACAGCTTTTCCCTTCCCTTCTAAAATACTTTATTCTGAGGTGCTAACACTGTCACTGCTAGGCTCAGCCTTGGCCAGCAGAGCTGGCATCGCCCCTCTCAGACCTGGGGGAAGCATGCAGCAGCCTTCACAGAAGCCACTCCCGCAGCCCCACTAACAAAACTTTTCCATGCAAACCCACATGCAATGGGGCTTGTATCAGTGGCCATATTCAACCAGTGCTGTTTTATTGTCAAAAACCATGTAAAGATGGACTGGTAAAAAAGGCAGTAAATGATTGGCATATGCTCTTAGTTTCAGCTATAGTTTAGTTTCTGTCATAATTCAGTGAAGTTGTGCTGAATGTCACTGGATGTCAGAAATGTCAAGACTGTTAAAACCAAAGCCAAATCCCAAGATGCAAACTGTGACATCCAGGTTCATAGCACTGGCCGCCAAGGAGTCTGTTTGATCTTCTGGAACATAAACCTTGGCTTCAATTTTCATTGCAGTAGGTGTTGTTTGTATCATTTTTAAACTAAAAAAAAAAAAAAAAAAAAAAAAAAAAAAAAAAAAAAANTCTTCAGTAAAACCTGTAATCCAAAGTAGAACAGCAGCATAAACACCCAGATAAAGGATTTATTTCTCAAGTTAAAATACATACTATGCATCTGTACCACAATCTTACTTAACATAAAGGTTCTCCATGGTTAAACATTTCTATGTGTAAAGCCCCATCCTTAAAAAACTGTGTTATGATGCAACCTCGCAAAATGGCATTAACAAGTAACTTATTGTTTCTCTTAAATAAAGCAATTAATTTCTTCTGCTTAAGTCTATTCATTACTGAGGGCACTAAAAGAGGACAGTCCTCCTATCTAAACAACTTTGCATTTTGTATTTGAAATCAAATTGTTTGTATGTGTTTAATAGAAAATTCCACACTGTTGGTGTGACAATCCTTTGAACATTTTTGGCTAAATAAAATTTTGTATTTATTTATTTTCTCTTTTGAAATACCTGAAATTTGCTGCATTTTTAAAAATTTGTATTAATTTAATAATTCTGAACATTTATATAAATTACCGTATTTATTTACACTGGTAATTTTGGTTGTTTTCTATAATTACTGGCAAATTATGTCAATAATAAAAGAAAAAGAAGTAAAGCCATGTTAGTAGATCTAATTAGTTCTTGCTTATCATTACACTATTTACAAGAAATGTATAACATTCACAATATCTACAGTATATAAAGAATTCTTGCCTTATGTCTAAGGAAATAATACAAGGAACTTCTTGGAGAATGGATCTCTGACATACATTTTTAATACAGCTTCATCACTATCTTTATATTACTTAAAAATATTTTCTTTCTCCATGGAAATAATCAACTCAGTGAAATCATATTGAAAATCTAAAAAATTTAAAATTTTCTCTCTTTAATTTTTTTTTTTATTTTAAAGGGACAATCTGTGAATGCAGGCAAAAATACATGATTATTTGATCAGCAAGGTAGCACTAATGGTCACTGACAAATATACTCAGTGTTTTTTCATCTGATCTGCAAAAGGTAGTCATGTAACCAGTGTTCTATTTTAGATGCTACTTTTGTAAAAGCCATGAAATTCTATGGATAAAAGTCAGAGTTTGTAGAAGGTAATAACTTCTATATAAATAAAATAGCTTGCAGGGGGGAAGAGAGAAGAAAAATAAAGGTTGAACAAGCAAACCTTTCCACTTCTGTTAAGTCAAGAGGAAGAAGCTTCAGACCAAAAATATTGTAAATTTAACTTAATTATGTTAATGGATGAGATAATGTAAAGATGAAGATGACTGGCAATTGCAATATAAAGGGGAGTGTTAGGAAGGGAAGAAAGGGAAATTTTTTTTCTATTTTTACCAGGCTATAGACAATTTTTCAGAGCAAAAACTAATAACTAATAATCTAAACTAACATTAACTGTCAATTGAAGTACAACTTATGTTTTGAAACTATACCAAGGAAGGCTTTCCTGACAACTTCTAAGCAATTAAGCCAGACGATTTAGCAGAAATAATGCCAAATAACAAGTGTTTATTTTACTTTACAGAGGTATGAATCTGACCAGTGGCTCTGGTTAAAAAAAACAGAGCATTTCCCATTCCTACCATGAATGGTTTCAAATAGAGAAGAGTTCTGTCCTTACTGGACATATTTAAGCAAATTTTTAGAAATTATTTTGTAAAATGACTTCCCCAAATTATTTTAAGTTATGTTAATAACACAATACAAAGGATCAGAAAGCCTGATGACCACACTATTACAATAACTTTTTGCTATCAGTTCACTGATCCCTTTCTCCTGCCTTTTTTCCATAATGACCTTCATGATGCTGATAATTATACATAGCAGAAACCTTAGTTACAGATAACGACAGCAAAGCTTGCTGATTTTTTCTTTCAATTTATTTAATTTAATGTGAAACTACTATTTCTCCTTACTTTTTTTTTTTAAATTCTGTCACCACTTCTGTGCTATCTGATCTACAGACAGCTCTCCAGCATAGCTTTTCCTAATGTGCTCTTCCTCCCCTCTTAAATTTGTCACCTAAGAAGATTTGTAGGATGACAAATTGGTCCATGTCAGTGTTCACCCCTACTGTAAAAACTGAAGTGCTATTTCTGCCAGGCGTAGTATCATGCCTGCTGGGCACTGCCAAGGCCCTCCATGCTTTGGTCTGCACTGTCTCCCCACAGTCCCACATTTGGGAGTCCACAGTCCCTTCAGGCAAATGGAACATTTTCTACAGAAAAGATTTATAATTTGATTAAACAAAGGACCCACATAAGGACTCGGGGCCTCACTTGCATGAGGAACATGCTTGTATTGTTGCACTGCAGAGAAAACACTTGTGAATGCACAGCACAACTTTTGCACCTGCATGGCTCAATTATGAGAGGTTCCTTATCTCTATACTGAACATATATGACTTATTTTGGGTTGTAACAAAGGGCTCAATATCAGAGAGAGAGTTGTAAGGCAATCTTAATTAATGATCTTAAGTAAGCTTAGAATTTCAGTTAATAAAGATGTCATCTAAATATTCCAGGATTTCAGAGAAAGATGGAAATGGATATTTTCAATATAAGAAGGTAAAATGTTTTCCAAAGGGTTTTTTTTCCTAATGCTTTTCATGTCTGCACAAATCTGAGATTTTCACAATCATTGATTTAATGTTTTTATGCCTCATGCAAAAATGTGGTGTTTCTAGCAAGTCTATGCCCTGTAGTACCATACTTTAGTTTCTAGCTTAGTACAGACTCAAAAGTGTTAGTAATATTTGTGTGTCACTAACTCGCTTTGTCTATAACAGAACCAACTGTGTTTTTCATCCTTACGGTGCCATTGGAAAAAATAGTTTTCAGAAGTTTTTGTAGGAAAGTCTTTAAACAATCCTGCTTGCTCATCTATAGCCATAAGCAAAATTCAATTCTTAGTAACATTCCTAACATTTTGTTTTAGGTTGTACCGCAAAATCTGTAGCATGGCATGCTTTTTCAATAAAAACAGACACATAAGGGGAACAAAACTGACCTATTTTTATTTATCCACCTCTGCATTATTACTTAGGGGAAGTAGTAAAAACAAACATTGGATCTGTAGTTGCTTGTAACAGAAAAGAAGATAGCTTAGCTGGCTACAGCACAACGAAAACTGCTATCAAATATCTAAAACTAGAGGAATTCAGACTGCATGAAGGTAAAGATTTTTTAAGAGTGGAATGCCAGGGAGCAGTGAGGGACAGCTACACCTGAAGAGACAGGAGTCCGGAAGCCAAGGCTGGCTCTGTGCAGGCCATTTCCCTGCTGATGGTGGGGGAAAATCCTGCAAGGACCTAACACGGGGGCAGAGCTGAGTACAGGTGACAGGGTCCATCAGTAGGGCAAGAGATGAACCAGGGTCAGCACCCTACAAGATCTCACCTGGGAGCAGAAGGAGAAGAAATCAGAGACAGATGAAGGCAAGCCAAATCATAGTGCTGGAGGGTATATCCATAGTGCAGGGGACCAGGACTGGGCTGCAGACTGGTGCTTCTGCAGTATTGTTTGGGGAGCTGCAGTGGCCCCAAAGCTGAGATGAAATGATGCCCTAGGTCTGTGTGCAAGGGTGGCTGAGGGCCCCAGGTGAAGCTGCTAGTGCCTTTGACAAGATGCTATGAATTCTCCACTGCTTCAAGATCTTTTAAGTGATATTGGTATTGTTAACTCAGCCAGATGTCACATGTTGTTTCTTCAAATACATTGAGCATGATGCCCTTGCTGACACAGCTTCCTAGGTGCTTACAATTCTGCTTCACTGGAATGAATATATATAATTAGAGTAACATTTACAAAATTAAATATACTGTAAATTGATACATGTGGACCACTTTAAAGTGAGATTGAGACCAATCTTTAACACAATAGTACACAATTGATTCAGTTTAGAAATGGTAGTGTCTTTTAATTCTTGTCTTATTGATCATGCACTAGGTAAATGCAAAAACTTTTGTGGAGATGCAAAGATGAAATCTTTGCACTGGAAAAACAATTTTCTCAGCCAAGTGATGTTCCTCAAAGATGACACAATAGAGGCTTTTCATGGTATCTATGACTTTGAGAAAAATAAAAATAAAACCAGTGCAGAAAACCATTCTGATAATATCAAAAGATGTATGGCTATGGCAGTTGTCCTGGGCACAGAGGGAAAGAGGGGTGGCATTTCTAGCGCTAATTCCATACCACCCATGTCACAGTGGGGCCGTGGTTTCAGCAGGAAGAGCTGGGGGGCTGGATGGGCCTCAGGAGAGATTTGTCAGGCTGTTTTTGTGGGAGGTATGTGCCAGGCCGGGATTGGGACTGCGTGGCTGCTCAGCACCAGGGTAGAGCCGCCCGCCACAGGCCGGAGCAGCCCCGCACGGCACCGCACCGCACCG
>VWPU01016154.1:0-65000 GCA_013398955.1 Callaeas wilsoni
GGGGCGGCCGCGGGCCCCTCCCCGCCCGGCCGAGGGCTGCGGCGGCAGATAACGCGGGGGACGGAGGGGGTCCCTGCCAGCCGTGCGGGGCCGCCGCTGACTGGGAGCGGCTGATAAGAGCCCCGCGCGGGAGCCAGCCGGCAGCGCCGCTCCGCCAGCGCGCTGCGGGGCCGCGGCGACTGGCAAAGAAAGTTAAACACAACTGGTCCGGGGGCGGCGGGGAGGGCTGCGCTGGAAGATAATGGTAATTGATTGAATCAAAGTCGCAGAGCAGCCTTGTTTTTCCTCGCAATTAATTTTTTTTTCTTCTAATTTTCAGACCGAAGTATCCGAAGAGCTCAGGTTGCACCGAGCACATGCTGCACTAAAAGATAATAAGCACATGCCCTCTTCAGCTTTTTTGGGGGAAATTCAGGCCAAGAAAAGGCACAATTAAATAAAATGCACCCCCTTAAAGTTACGAGCACACGGCTCCAAGCTCAGCGGAGCGTGCTCTTAAGGACAGGGAAAATCAATGGCTTTTTCGGGTCGCCTGGCTGCGTGCTCCCTGGCTACCAGCGACGAGCAGTCAATTTTGCCCACAAAGCCAGCAGACAGTGACACCAGAGAAGGGGATTGTCAGGGACTGAGCTCTGCAGTGTCCACGCGTTGGGTGTTTCTGCAGCCCTTCTTCCTCTCCTGCTCCCCACCACAACCTCATACCTCACACACAGCTCAAGATACATGTAGAGGAAAACAGAGATTGATGCTATTTGCACTTTCGTATCAATTACTTCCCAGGTTTAGTTTAGTTTACTTTTTCACTAGCAACTTGTAAGCCAGAAATTTTTCTTTGCTTTTAAGGGGATCCCCCCCAAGACAGCTGTCAGGAATAGTAGTATAGTTTGTGTGCTTTGAGTAAATAAAACCTTTTAGTCTTTGGCAATTGCATCTGCAAGCAGTAATATCTTATGTCAGCACAGTGTGTAGAGTGCAGGATACCTAATAACTAGTAAACTATTTTAAAAAGTCTTCTGCTTGATCAGACATGGTGTTTAATGTATAGTGCTGTATCTTGCCCAG
Source organism: Callaeas wilsoni (assembly GCA_013398955.1). Classification (NCBI taxonomy): domain Eukaryota; kingdom Metazoa; phylum Chordata; class Aves; order Passeriformes; family Callaeidae; genus Callaeas; species Callaeas wilsoni. Next base: position 1,063 of record VWPU01016154.1, read on the forward strand.
CACATAATTAGTATTGAGGGTGGAAAGGCCTCCGCTGTGGACCATGACACCCCAGACCTAAACTGGCATTTTTTCACACGTTAGGGTTTTCTTTCTTTAGTGGAGGACATTTCTTTGCTCGTTTTAAAAATCATTCTCTAAGAATTAACAGACTGTATTAGCGTATTGTATATCTTAAATGAACCTTGCAAGCTCTAACAGCGTATTCTTCCCATATAGGCACTGAATAGGGTGGGCAGGCAAGCAGTATTGTAGTGCCAGAGAGATCAAATGTTGGATAGGAAAAATACCCCAATGCTAACCTGGGAAATAAAAATTAACCAACCCACTTTTGCAGTGATTTTGTTGGATCCCACACTGGAACAAGTATATGTATGGATGTGCTAGGAAAATGAATGGGATTTATTGTTGTAAGACACTGTGGTTTATCTAATCGTGGAGAAGTTGGGATTTTCACTAGAGCTCTGTCATGTTTTCCTCAGAATGGCAGCAGAAGATTTCTTTATGTGTGGGCCAAATTAATGGTATTTCTTCCCAACTAGTGAAGGGTGGAGCATTTGCTGTCTGTTTGGGCAGGAGCAGGGTATCCTGATATACTATCAAACACACTAATAGGTCTCCTCTGCTGAAAGAGCTGGTAATCTGTCTTGTCATGACCATTGGTTATGAAAGGGACAAGTCAGCTGTGAAGAAAGATGACTTTCTTGAAGGCACCATGTAAGAACTTTGGCCTAATGCCAACATAACCATTGCTGATCAACTTTGGCGGGGACATGGCTCAGATTAAGACTCCTTGTGTGGAAAAAAGGGTTTTTTTCTGTTGTCTTACAGGCTAGAGAGCCTACTGGGTTACTGCTGCCGACCTCCCTTCTTTGATGTTTCAGGTTCCAGTATAATTAAACCCGCAACTGTAATGTGGTCTTGTCTCTTTAGCCACTGTGGTATGACTGACAGGTGACACTGTCCTTCTCTACCTTAAATACAGCTGGTGAACTGCTCCTGGGCAGTCAGATGTCTTTAGACTAGAGCAGTGCTTGGTAGCACCCCTTTCATCCTCCTCCCAGCCTGGCCAGTGTGCTCAGCCTGTTGGTCTCAGAAGTGCTGACAGCAATGTGGAAAACAAGTGCCAAAGCAAAAGTACTGTGAGGTCATTGGGATAGATGAAAGGGAACAGAATTCATGGAGATAAGGTGCACCCATTCAGCACCTGCCCACCTCTGTGCTCTCTGTGCTAAGGCTCATTGCCGCCAGCGGGGCTGCTGCCAGGGCTGTGCTGGCATCGAGCGCTCCCTGGGCTGAGCCATCAGGCCTGCCTGGGAGAGGTGTGGGGAAAGGACAAAACCAGCTTCTGCTGGAAAGATTTTAAAAATTGCCCCTATGCTAAGATGCAATGCTGAGTTTTGGGGTGTGGGCCAGTCTGTAGGGCACTGGCAGCTGGCAGTCACAGGCAGCTGGAGGAGCTGGCCTCTTGTGAACCAGCTCCTGAAATTGAAAGGGGGCAGGTTTTAACTTAAAAGCGAAACAAAGAGCACGGCTGGCTGTGCTCTCGCAGGTCGAGGCGCATTGGTGGCCGTAGGTTTTCCTGTGTTGTGTCACCTCCAGCGCGGGTGCCAGGTGTGTGAGGCAGAGGCCCAGCAGAGCCGCCGCAGCAGGACGGACACGCTGCGCTCCCCGCGCTGAGGTGGGACCCGTTCTCCTGAGCCACGCGCCCGTGGGTGCGGAGGGGCCGGGGGCTGCGGCGGGCAGGCAGGGCGCTGGGGAACGGGAAGGCGACGGCAGGCAGGGCTCGGTGGTGGCAGTGGCAGGAAGCAGGTGGCTGGCACTGCGTCGGGGACACAGTGGGGCCGGTACCTCTGAGGACAGGGGAAAGGAGGCCGTGGGACAGCCTGCACATACCGGGGTGAGTTAAGATACCTTAAAGATACCTTCCCAGTAGTTTGCTGGGAAACAGACTTGTATGCTTGTTTTGCCAAAGTGGTGAAGGTAGGAGAGTAGTAACAGGGTAGCAGCTGCTTGGGAGGTGGCAGCGAGAGAGGAAATATCAGCATGGAGGGGAGCAGAAAAGGGAAGAATGGAGAGGGAAGCATCACCAAAATGATTTCTATCCCTTTGTTAAGAACTCGGGACATTTGTGAGTGAAACAACTCCTGCATTTCCTGGAGTATTTCCTTTTCCCTACATTTGTACAGGCTTTTGTGGCCTTGCAGCCTAGGTCTTTTTCCGTTCCTGGGTGTGTGTTACATCTATTACCAAAGTGTCACTAAGGTATTACCATGGTTTTCAGGTGACTGCTCTGACAATGGGGTTGTTCTTGCCATATAGTTCACAGAGCTTTGCTCAAGTCACAGCCAGAACATTACACCTGCCCCGGAGAATGAGGAGGAAATTCACCAGGTTATTTGAAGTTGATTCTGTGGAAGCATGCAGGAATATATCCAAGTTAAACTCAAAGGAAATTAGAAATCTCACGTGCATCTTTAAAAATGTTTTAGAATTGAAAAACTTAAAGGTTTTGAAAGAACTTATTGCACAAAAATGATCAGTGTAAGTAGATATCTCATACAGGACAAGTAGGCAAGTTCAGTAAGGCATCAGTTAATTTATGTTGAGATAACCATGTGAACATAAGCACTCGAGCAGTGTGAATAGCCATTAAGAAGCATCAGAGTTCTGCTTTGTCTTTTAGTTGTATGCAAGTGTGTAGGAGACCTGTGAAATTGTTCGTTCAGCTCTGTTAGTGCCAGGTTTAAGGCATATTAGCTGAGCAATGTAGCCTTTCTGAAGCACATAATCTTTAACTTTTTCCCCCTTATATTTGAATGTGTGCTAAATTCACCTAGGTCTTCTCGTAATTTTGACAGTTTTTGTTTTCTTTTTTTTTTCTGCATCTTCATTGGGAGGGAAGCAGTCACTCTATTGCCAAGCATTGATGCTCTCTTTTATACTGCTTTCTAGCCCCCCATTGTCCCTGGTCTTGGGTTCACAGAGCTGGTAGGCAAAGCAGTTGGCAAGGAGAGTGAATGACTTCAGGAAGGGATAGACTTGTATGCTCTGACCATGGAGATGACACAGATGTAGAGAAGATGGAAAGACGGTAAGCAAGGTCTTGAAATTCGGGAAGCTGATGGATTGTATTCCAGAGAAAGGTTAGAGTAACAGGATTGGAAATGGGGACAGAGGATGTGAGTCAGGGTGGAAGAGGATGCCAAGAGGAAGATGAGAAATGTCAAAAGAGCGTGGGGAGAGAAGAAGGGGAATAGATGGGTAAGAGGTAGAGTGAATCTGGAAGCAGCAACTAAAAAGTGAAACACACGGGCTAAGATTGTTGACTCAGAAGAGGTGGGAAGTGTAAGATGAACAACTACAGCAGAGGATAATATCTTCCACTCTTAAAAAAGTCCAAAACTTAGTAGAAGGAAGAAATGCATCTACTTGATTTTCCTTTCCTGTGCTTTTGGCCAGGCAGTTCTGCTTTCTTTTCCAACATTGATGGCTGTCTCATGATTTCCCTGAGACATTGTCATAGAAATGGACATGGAAAGCAAATATCCTGCTTCTAGGAAGCATGGTCAGGTAGTGTCTTCTCTACCGAGTGAGAGATGGGCTTCCAGTAGCTAGCCTATTACAGTAATTTTTTTGGTAAAGTATCAAAAAACAAAACCAAAAACAAACAAAACTTGAAAATGACTGGTGACTTTCTTCTGGTAGCAAAAAAATGACTTTAAGAAACAGTTTATATAGAGGTCATCTCCGTATGTCCTTTCCAGACTAAATTACTCTGTGATTGAACCTTCTGAGGAAAAAGAAAATGTGAAGTTTGAGTTTTGTTTCTGGTGTGGATTGAAAAGGCTTAATGAGCAGTGCTCTGTTCCAGAAAAGTTAGATGACAGTTAACCAGGTGATTGACTTCCATGAGCAAAACCAGAGTTCCACAATCCCAGCAGCAAGCTCGAGTTCCTGGGTAAATAACTCAATTAGCTCTGCAAGATGCCCTTCTCTTGGGTTAGAGTCAGGGACCACTTTAGGATGTCCCTCCCTTTGCAGGAATCCCCGTGGGTTTCCAGAAAGTGAGACAGGAAAAGGCACACATGCTCCTAGTGACGGCACCTTGAGCTCATTACTCTGATTTTCAGATATGCTGGCATTGTCTCAGCAGCCTGCATTCACGTTTATGGCCTTTCCAGGCTACTTATCTAAGAGAGAATGTGTGCTCAGCCTGCTCCAGGTACGCCTGAGCTTGAGCTCAGGGCCCAGACAAAGCACCCCACGGCTTGGGCACCACCAGCATTCGACTCTCCAACATGCAAAGGCAAGACACAAAGTAGAGGTAGCTCTCCATACAGATCTTTACGTTCTGGCAGTCCTGTTTGGTGAGCCCACTGTCTCCTGAGGTTGTCTGAACAAATGCATCAAAAAGAGCTGAACTATTAGAAAATTATTCCCTCCTATGAATGAGCACGTAGGTATTTTTCTAATGAGATTAAAAAAAAAAGAGTCTTATTCTGCACCATCCCTATTAGTTTGCAGTCCAATTAATTCCTTCTTGTTATTTCAGCCTGGAGTGTTTTGGACGATTTCTCAGCATCTACCAGTGTATTTTGTGGGACAATCTATGGAAAGGACAGAACATTTGCTGAAGAGCCTTTACTGTATTTTCCCATTGGAATTCTCTACTCAGTGCTGAGGTTTCAAGAGGCTTTGAGTGAGCTGGTTGAGCCTCCTTTTGAACCCATCATGGATTTTTCTTTGTATTTTATTTCCTTTAAAGATTATTCCCTTCCTTATGGCACCCACCTTTTGCCAAATGAGTAAGGCACTCCAGTTCTTCCCAGCTTTTGCCCCATTTACCACCTTCCAAAAAGATTGCTGTGGCTGTATGACCACATCTCAGATTTTCCCTAGAGGGGTCTCTGATTTCTTTTCCATCAGTTCATTTAATTGACCATGTTTATTTCCCTAGCCCTTGTGGCTCCCTGAGTGCAGCTATTTGTCAGAAGCTGGATCTTAAGCATCCTTTTCATGTTTTACCTGGAGAATTTCTTAAACCATCTCATCTGTTCTTGGCATTTGGGGCAAGGCCCAAAAGGGAAGCTCTCTCAATCAAAAGGCTATCTAAATGGATAATGTGATACTTTGAGACCTATAACAAGGAGGCAAATGTCCCAGTCCCACTGTTCCTGTGCTTATCCCACCAGAGCCACAGCAGCTTTGAAGGCTTGTTTGGGCAAGGTTCCCAACGCGGATGTTTGCAAGACAGCTAACTGGAACTTGGTACACGTACCTAGCATACTGCTTAGATGTGGAGCCTAGGCATGATGCCCACTTTGGAAAGCAGCTTTGTAGTCTATATTTGCTTAATTTAGTCCTCAGCTGTCCTCCTGAGAATGGCCGTTCGCTGCATGTTAGTGTCCAAGAGCAGGAGGCGATGGAGGCAACTTTCATCAGAAAGAAGATGAAGTAACTTGGCACTCATTGGAGTTTGGAAGCTAAATTGTCTCTTAAAAGATCATCCTTACTGCTTGTCTAAGGAGTTTCCAAGCTGTAAATAGGAGGGGAAGAAGGATGCCTTTGTATCCTGTGTTCCCCTTTTCTAGATGTTGTCTTGGTGACATGAGCTTCCTTCTTCAAAGTCTATAAAATTCTGTTTGAATGCTTTTCATGCTCTAGTTTGGCATACAGCATAAACCCAAGGCAACTGACCTGAGACAGGAATGAATTTTCCTCATCAGTGACTTCTGTCTGTGTCCACTGCTAGCATCTATATTAGCGAACACAATTTCTTGGGAACATCCCAGAGCTTTTCTTTTCCAGAATATTTTTAATAGTGCTGTTATTTCCTAGAAAGTTTGGTCAGCTTCTTCCACATCAATTTTTAAGTCCCTGTTCTTTTACTTCCTTATGACATGTTTTATTCTGTCTTGTTAAAAATAAACATTCAGGGGTTGGACTAGATGATCTCCAGAGGTCCCTTCCAACTCTGGCTATTCTGTGAAACATAAGTCAGGAGTAATTAGAGAAAAATGCACCACATTTGAAGTACAAATAGAAGGAAGTAAATGGTATGATGTGTCACTACAGTCAGTGGTCAAATATTCAGATTTTAATCTTGAGGGCTGAGTTAAATAAAAAGAGATCCTTTTAAATAACTTGACGTTCCCTTAATGATCCATGAAAGGTAAATCTGAACATTTGACTTCATTGCAATAATACAGCTAGTTTAAATTTTTATTATTTTTAAGCCTGCAGCCAGCAGGCTGGAGTAAGTTATTTGCAGCGTATTTTTAAAGTCCATATCGAAATATTAGCCATAACTGTCTGCGGTGTATAAAAAAAGGGGGGGGTGTGTGTATGTTTGAAGTTTAATCATGCTTCTACTTATGCTCAGTCCCAGAGCAATCCTTTTTTCTGCTGCTGAGCTCAAACAGCTAGTAGCCAGGTTTGATCTGCTGCCCCATGGAGCAGTGCCCTATGTGAATTTGAAGTTTTCTCAACCCGGGAGGCCTGCAAATAAAGACTAGCCTCAGGTAGCCAGAGCTCTCCTTCCCAAAGCAGCTCCCGGGGCGCTGCCTGGAGCAGTCCTCCTGAAATTGTTTCAGGCAATTGCTACAGACTATCTCTACTACTGCCCCTCTTACCCCTCCTTCCCTCTCCTCCTCCTGGCATAAGGGAGGAGTTTTGGAGTCCAGGAGTCCTATTTGACTTTAATAAAATGAAGAAAAAAAATTAAAAAAAAAAAAGCACAGAGCAGTTTGTAGGGAACTGGCACAGACTGTGGAAACAGGAGCCACAGCAAGACAAAACCCAGTGGCCTTCAAAACTTTTTTCCCTTCTTTCTCACCACATGACTTGGAGGATGTGGACAGTAATTAAAGGACCCCCTAGCTCCTCATTTTCTGTGCCTGGTCCTTTGATCTGGTTCGTGTCGGGTAGCTATTTTCATTGTTCCTGTCTTTTCTTTTATTCTCACCCAGCCCCTTTGATGTGAGCAATGATGATCTTTAATTCCAAAATAGGAGATGGGCAGGATAGCAGTACTGGCCTTATATAATGCATCCTTCACATCTTATTTTTAAACTTGAGCATAATAGGTGTAAGTCAGAGCCTGGGGAGCATTAACCCTTTCTGTGCAGGGGAACTGCTGAGGAGGTTAAGAGCCTATCAGTTTTGGTAACGTCAGTCAGGTTAATCTTCTGTAGATGCCTACAGATGCATTTGTGAAAAAGATTATTATTATTATTATTATTATTGTTTTCCTGCAAATATGATGGATCTCAAAATATAATCTGGAGGGAGTTTGTCCTAATTGTTCCCATGTGGGAAAAATGTGCTGAGAAAGAACAGTAAAGCTAATGCAGTTATTCTGACTGGCTTCACTTGGCAGCACAGTGGGAGTGAAGCATACTGTTTATTAGTGTATGTTAATAAACTATAAGGGACAAGCTGCAGGTGGCAGTTTATAAACTGTTAGCTCAGGTAAGACAGATGACAATATGGAGGTTATTAGTAACATTAGCAGGAGAGAAAGGCTGGAGGTTCTTAATGTTGTCTTGAAATCACAGAAGCCTGGTATGTGTCTGTGTGCTGCCTCTTCATCTTGGGGCGCCCAAACCGAGTAGCTGCACTCCAGCCAAGGTGGGTGGCACTGGGGCTGGAGCACTTGGTGCCAGACCATCAGAGGTGGCACGTGTAGGAACCCCTCTGCCAGCCACCTGGAGGGACACTCCCATGCCACGCTGCGTGGGGTGGCACATGTGGCACCCCTGTGCCGTGCTGTGGAGGGCGGCACACAGGGCCCCCGTGTGCCATGCCGTGGAGGGTGGCACACAGGGCCCCCCGTGCCATGCCGTGGAGGGTGGCACACAGGGCCCCCCGTGCCGTGCTTTGGATGGTGGCACACAGGGCCCCCGTGTGCCATGCTGTGGAGGGTGGCACACAGGGCCCCTCGTGCTGTGCTGTGAAGGGTGGCACACAGGGCCCCCTGTGCCGTGCTTTGGATGGTGGCACACAGGGCTCCCTGTCCCGTGCTGTGGAGGGTGGCACACAGGGCCCCTCGTGCTGTGCTGTGAAGGGTGGCACACAGGGCCCCCGTGCCGTGCTGTGGAGGGTGGCACACAGGGCCCCCCGTGCCATGCTTTGGATGGTGGCACACAGGGCCCCTCGTGCCGTGCCATGGAGGGTGGCACACGCGTGGAGGGCGGCACAGTGGCCCCCGTGGCCCTGCAGCGCGGGGCCCCGTGCGCCCCGCCGCAGCCCCGGGGAGGCAGGTGGTGCTGGCGGAGCCCCTGGCCGGGTGTCCCCGGGGAGCTCCGCATTACCGCGGTCCCCATCTGCCTCGGCGGCACCTCCTCCCTCCGGGCCCCGGCAACAATGGCTCTGCTGCCGCTGCTGCGCCCTGCCCGAGCCGGCCCGGTGACATTTGCAGGGTTCAGCCGTCACGGCGCGATCCGCTCGGGAAATGCAGCTGTAACTGTAAATAGGGAGCCCAGAATTTTCAAACTTCGGGTCTCGAGGCACCCGTGCCATGAAGGGGGAGCTCAGCTTTCCCCAGTGCCTTTCATTTTACCAGAATTTGTGACTGAAAATTTGGGAAACTAGAGGTCTGCTGCTAAGCCACTTAAACATTAATGTTTGAACATCACGTCACTGGTTTTTGTCTCCAGGAGAAGACCTAAATGGACACAAATGTTAAAAAAAAAATTCCTAGTAGAATTAATTGGAGGCAAAACATAACAAATTGTCAATAAGAAATAACAAAAAAGCAGTGAGGATAACAAAGATTAAGTGTTGTAATGGACAGAGGCAACTTGATGAGTCTAATTACGTTTTAGTTTAAAGCCTGCCTTTTTCATTCACAAAATATATATGTTAAAGTACCTTCGTGTCTGAAGCAATTTTAGATATAGATTCATACCTTCATGACACCCACTTTTTTAGGGACATAAAATGTGTGTTATGTTTGTGTAGTTCTTAAAATAACAGCTGTTTATTAGATAACTTTCAGGGCGATTCTTATTATATGTTATGGTCCTGGATCAGCAAAGTAGTTCAGCAGATGCCCAATGTGAGCACGTGATGGGACACGTAGGCTTTTCAGTCTGCACTTGCTTAAACCTGAGCACACGCTTAAATACTTTGCTGAATAGGGGCCAAGACCAGATGTAGTGAATACCTATAATTAACTTTGTTAAATGGCTTACAATATGCCACTTGTTTCCATGTGCTTTTAAATTTCCCACTTGAACATTATTTGGGATGAACTTCTGTGTGTTTGTCCTTGTCTGTAGAGCTCTTTTTTTTTTTTAATGCATTTAGTTCCCTCAGAATACTTCTCTTAGGCATGAAAGAGGAAAAATTCTCTTCCAGTTCTTCCAGTACAGTTCATCTTTAGTGCCAGTGGTTTTGTAGCTGGGGTGCTTTAAATAAATAAAGGAAGGAAAGGTTGTAGAAAGGAATAATATTTCACTGAAGCAGCTTCTAGAGTTGGAAAAAGTAGACACACTTCTGAGACCTGGCAAAGAGATGTGGAACCTGTAATCTTGTCTACTTTTTCCAGCTATATCAGCTAATCTAATAATAGAAGCTTATAAGGCAGTGTAATTTCTTTTTTTAGACAAAGAAAACAAACATTGAAATTGCAAAGGGGAAAGTTGGCACCAATACATTCCTCAATGAGTACTGGGGTCCTTTCTTTACTTGGAAAGGAAAAAAAATCCCTCTTTCTAAAGCAACCCTGTTTTAAGGGCTCAAGCACGCCCAGATAGCCTCTAGTTAGGTTTCAGCAGTCTAATGAAGCCTGCCTTTTTTGTGATTTCACTGCACATACTCCCTGCCTGCCTTGATTGGCAGCTGGGTAGCAGACCTCTGCAGCTGTGACAATTTGCCTGAGGGAAACTGTAAGTGTCTCATTGAAACTTGCATTGTAAAATCCTCCAAAATGCCTCCCATAATATTAGGCACAGGAGAAAAACACAGGTGTGAAAAACTTTCACAGATCCCATGAGTTCAATGTCTCTTGGCAGCTTTGGTGGATTCAGTGTTATAATATAAATTTTAAACTTGCTCTTGCAAAACAGAAGTTGCTCCGTCTTCTGTCACAAGAAGTGGTGAAAACCGGCAGTGCCTGCACCGCGCTTGCCTTTCCAGGGCGGTGAGGATTGGTTATCCGGGGGTGAAAGCTGTCTACCTGCTGTAACTCGGCAGTGGATTCCAGCACGGAGGGGACACAGGTGTCCCTGCTGCTGGGGCGTTTCGCTGGCACAGCAGAGTTTTAGGAGCTCCTGTTTTCCAAGTGAAGGCATGGTCTCATCCTGTCCAAAGATGAGCGCTCGTTGATTGATTCTGCTTCTGGTGAAGGAGGGATTTGAAAACCTAAGAGGTGTCTCCCTGAAATCAACCTTCCTATATGTATGTACCATCATTTTCTCTTCCACTGGTTAAGTAGCTTAACGTACTCCTCGCTGGCACGTAGGTGAGATTCAGCATTGCCAGCATGACTGGAAGATGAATCTCGGCTTCTGAATGCCTGATCCTTTTGCTGGTGTGTTTGTTCCCAAGTGCTCGCCTGTGTGTTAGAGCAACTTTGCTTCTTACATTTGCCATAAAGGAATCTCAATATGACTGCAGCCTTAAGATCTGGCACTTCAACAGTCTCAGTAGGTTCAACACAATATTCAGGAATTAAAGTTCTGAAGAAATGCAGGCAGCTAAATTTAGACTTAAGAAACGTGCCTGATTTGAGTGAGCTGTGGGTATGCTGATATATGGAAGTTTCCCTGCAAGCCAGCCAGGTTTTATTTGTTGCTTACAGGGAGGAGATTTTAGTTAAGTTGGAACATTTGATTTGCTTTCTTGAATTGTTTTTGATTAGTGACTGAGTGCAAGGTTAAGCTTTAATAACATATCCATTGTAATAAAATCATGCTGGTGAGTGATACATGTGGCTAAAAAGATTTAGATACACTAGTCTGTTAAACTAATATAATTTGGAAATGCTCTGGAAATAAGCACATAAAATAAGAACCAAAGGCAAATTTAAAATTTTTTAAACTCTTCCTGGGGCTAAGATTTTTGTGACCAGACTGGCCTGTTCTGGCAAGCTGGGTGAACAAGGCAGCATGGCTGCAGCCTTGATAGAAGAGAAACTGTTTTGAATTTAGTAACGAGAAGTGTTAATGCATCACTGAGTTTCTGCTGCATTTTACTAGTGACAGACCCAGAGAGTAGTTAAAGCTGAAAATAACAAATCTCAAATTCAAATGACATTCAAAAGTTCCATGAGACTCTCAGTACTTTTCACCTTCTCTTCTGAACTACAAACTTTGGTTAGTTCAAGACAAACCAATGATGCCATAATATGTAGATTTTGTGAGTTGGTAGTTGCAATAGGGCTGAGGTTGTTTTAGTTTCAGATTTTTATCAGGGTTTTCTGCTCTCGGTGCTTTCCACAGACTGTCCTAAGAGCCATGAAACTTATGCTGATGTATAGTGATTCAATGTACTGTAAACTACACAAGAGGGCTCAGTTTCATGGATGTGTGAAGCTTTTGTGTAAATGTTTTTAGTGGTGTCAACTGAGAAGCTGAACTCAAAGTTCACTTGAGCATTAGTGGTATCAGTTGAAAGCTCAATTTGAGATACTCTCTTGTTGAGGCTGGTTCATTTCACACGAACATTTTAAACAAACTTTGCAAAGCAGTTCAGTATTATGTTTCTTATTTCACGGATGGGGAAACTGAGGCACAATGCTATGGAGTTTCTTACCCTTCTAATGCAGTTGAGAATGTTAACAGAACGTGGAGCCTCCAGATAGTGCTGCTGCTGTGTTATTGACTGCTCTGTGCTGCTCCTTGTCTAGCTGGGGAGTCTGGTTTGTCAGAGGGAGGGGGTTTTGTCTCATCATCAAGGAAGGAAATGGATTTAAATGTCAAAGGTTAGGAAAGCCATTGTCTTCCCTTTTATGGCAGTGAACATGTCATGTTCCTCTGCTTACCAAATAAATAAATGAAACTATAAAGGAAATGGTAGTTTTGGAAAAAAAACCCCAGCACTGTAATCCAGAGCATCTGTTTTCTACTGTATTTTTTCCCCTGGTCTCTTTTTATAATTTACATCCAAAGCATGAAGTGACAGAATTTGGCAGAGTTGGATCTGTACAGTAGAGCTTAATGGTTTTGTAGCAGGGAATAAATAAAGCCCCTCAAGCCTGCTCAGTTCTCACCCATGCACGTGAGCAGGGAGTGGGGGAAGGAGCGTTGTATTTTTCTTGGAAAAAAACCTTTTCGGTTTCTCCTAATCTGGCACCTGGAGGTCCAGCTGTGCTGGCTTGAGGCTGTGTGTAGCCTTGTGCATGGGAAAGATGATGGACAGGCCGCTGTAGAAGTTGAAATGTTTCACGTCTCTACAGGCAGTATGTATAGCTATATTTGTGAATAGTGGCAGTGCGCAACTGGAGGTGGAATTACTCTTCGAACAATGATTTGCCAATAGTGCTACAGTCTGGACTGGTTTCTGTTGCGATTTGTGGGGAGGGCCAGCAGCGCGTGGATTTTCCAGCTTTGCTTGCTCGTGCTACAGCAGCCATGGAGCCTCTGTGCCTGCCATCATTGCTTCCTGTTTCCATGAGCTGACTGTAAATTATTTTTCCTGGTTTGAGCTCTGCACATGGCCTGGAAATGTGTCACTCTGGTTATGTTTGGCTTGGTCTTCTGCTAATTTATACCAGTTTCTACTTCAGTATATTTCCATTGGCTTAATTCAATGGCAGTATTTCTAATTTACTTGGGTATAAGTAAGAGTATTGGGTTCATTACTCCTAACAGTTTAGTAATCTTGATTTATTTTTGTTCTTCAGTCACACAAATGCCAAGGTTAATTTGCTCTTAAACACTTGATTTTCTAGGACATAAAATAATTCTATGTTTAAAGAAGAAAATAGAGGACAGTTTTATTCTACAAAGTGGTCTAAGTTGGTGGATGGTGGGTTTTGTTTGTTTGCATTACAGAACTTAGAAAATGCTGGGTTAACATTTGAGAACTGAAAGATTTAATTTGTCCTCACTGGTACTCTTGGATCCTCTGGATTCCTCAGCTGTGGATTGGGAGTTTATATGGAGTGGCACATACTTGGCCCAAAATGTTTCCAGTGCCCCTAGTAATAAGTGATTTTAATGGAGAACTTTTCACAGCAGAGGACTCAGAGATATAGTCTGTGCTTTAATAAAGATGCTATGTCTCCACAGTGTACATTAGTCAGTAAGTTAAACAAGCATCAACATTAAAACAGACATTATCCCCTGCAGTGTATTTTCTTAGAGCTTTGTCCATTACAGCTCTCAAATGGTGAGGTTTCTAGTCCTTCCTGTTGGAAACAGCTCTTTTCTAACATTTATTGCGGATGTTTTCCCAGTGTCTAGCATAAAATTGTGCTTTTTTCTCCTGCCCTCTCCAAATGCTCAGAGGAATGCAGTGATGGTGTTTACCGTATGTGAACTCCTTGGAAGCAGTTCCTGCACCTTCCTTAGCTGTTCTTTAACAAAGATATATATAATCAGACCTTTTAACCTTTCCTCATAAATCAGTCCATCCAGCCCATTAATCACTTCTGTTGCCTTCTTCTGAATTCTCTCCAATTTGTCATCATCCTGTGGCTGGGGACAGCTCGGTGACTGCAGCCCTGAACAGGAGTTCAGGACTAGCCCACTGCACCCAGAGATCAGGATTTATTTTGTCCCTCTTTCCTTTTTCTTCATTCCCAGTCAGAATGTATCTCCTACCCACTCTGCATAATTACTTCTTTAAAACATTTATGGAGATAATTTGCAGTCTTACAGACCCTCTATCATTCTCTAATGTCGAGTTAGCAGAGGTTGAAAGGGCAAAGGATTGAACGTTACACTTTGTGCCTCTGCCTCCCTTCCTTCCCCTGCTCCCCACCCCAAAATAAACAACACAACTCTTCATTTGGTGCATATGGTCATATTGAATGTGAGGAAAGAGGTAGCATTAGAGAGGAAAAAAGCCGCTGAAAATGTAATTGCCTAATTGTGAATCCTAAGTAGTGCAGGCAGCAGGGGCGGCCCTGACTGGAAGAAATCAGAGGGTCACTAATTCATACTGCCAACATCCTAATTAGCTGTGCAAATGTAATGTTTATATTGTTGGGGATGGATTACAATATCCATTGTAGAATGGAAAGAAAGAAATGAATTGTGTCAGTGGAGCTATGTAGAAAACACTCCTGCCACCCCATTAAACCATGAGAAGTAGCTTAGCTACTAAAAAAAGTTTGTTTTCAGGCTGATGCGCAAGTCTAATTGGGTTTCCAAAGAAAGGAACATGTTTTAATTATTAATTAGAAATCAGAGGAGTAAAAGAGTGAAAATCTGCTTCAGCTGGAGGTTTTGCTCAATGCTGGATTTCTCCTTAATAAGCTGAAACATTCCAGGCCTGCCTTAGTTAGCGGTTGGGTGCAGTGGCTTTACTCGGGGGGTAGACATCTTAATGCTCATGTAATTATCATGTAATTATTTTGTAATGTGGGATCAAAATTTTGCATAGATGGCATTCTTTCACTGAACTTGAAAAATAAAAAAGTTGTGTTCATTAATGCAGTGATTCAGTCATTTTGGTCTAAAGAAGCAGGGTTCCCTCATCCCCCTCCCTATCTCTTTAAGACGCAAATATTTTGAAACAGTTTTAGAGAGGGTGACCTCAAGATGAATAGAATTATTTAATTTAGATTTTGTTGAATATTTATCAGATTTCTTGTTGGTAATACTGCCTTTCAACAGAAGTGTCAAGTGGGTTGCAATTATCATCAAAGCTGATAGGTACAAATAAGTGATGATCCTGTCTGCTAACACTGGGTGTGCAGGTTCATAAAGGGGAATTCTTGTGGAAGTCACTTTCTCTCTATGAATTTTCCTCCCTGTTGCCATTGAACTTCTGGAATCAAAGTTGTTAAAGACTGATAGACTTTGTCAGAAGATGTTAAGTGGATTATGGCCCATCATAATAGATATTCCCTATGGAGAGACAGGGTATGTTCTAATGAACAGAGTATGAAGCTGCCTCTTTTGACTTGTGTTTTCTAGTGCCTAGAAGTACTCTTGAGCAGAGTTCTGCTCTGTTTACAACTGCACACAGCTTGTCTGCACAGATGAAAATGTTATTGGGCCAGTGCCGTAGCTCTTATGACTGGAAATCACCGACAGCCTGGATCTATCTGAATCACAGGTTAAACATGACAAGTTAAAGAACATAGCAAGAGCTGCTGGCTCTTGAGTTGCCAGATGTTTGTAGATCCATGTGCGTCTTAAGGGAAACTGCCCATTAAATGTCTCAGCTTTAATAGGAAAAGGGGACGGGAAAGAAGAGCATATGACTCCGTATGGCTCCCTCAGTGTGGCAGTAAATCCTTGTGTTAGTGGGGTGCAACTGTGAGGAAGTACAGAGCTGTCTCCTGATGTTGCTGCTTCATAGCAAAAAATCCATGGAGGAGATGGGGAGGATATAGCTAATGTGAAGTGGATGGCTTCCTTTGGGGTTATGGCTCCTATGAACTTGTAGATGCAGCATTATAATAAACAAAATATCTGACTTAACAGAACAACCATTAAGAACATTTAAATTGGCCTTTTTTCATGTGTCTGCAGAAATTATTATGTTTGGAAATGTTTGGTTCATATTCACAAAATAAGGAAAATATCCTGATTGTGGGCCATTTAGCACCTGTTTCTGCCCGTAAGATTCAATGTACCTTTCCCAAAACCTCATTTTAAGAAGGAAAAAGATAGTTTCTTAGGTTTTTTTTAATCAGATAGCTGCACTGTGCTGTCCTACCCCTTCTCTGTAGTTTATTTACATGATGTTTAGTTGTTAAGGATTTGACATAGATACCAGTATCAAGAAGAGACACCATGATTTGTGTTGCTACCAAGAGCTAATTCTGCTTGTGTGAATTGTAAGGTAGCTTTGGTCCCCCCTCCCTACTAACAAAGTTTTCCCTATTATCAAAAAGGAAACTACCTTCATGACTTGTATTCTCCCAGCAGAAGTCAGATTAAGCTTCATACTGTACTGGAAGTAACAAGTAATTAAGAATAACAAGCAATTGTGATTAAAAACTCAAAAGAAAACCTTCATTTTCAGGGGGTAAAAGTGCTCCCCAGCTGAACCATATGGTTGGGTGGAATCTCCTGCACATTGAGAAGAAGCTGTAATAATTTGTGACTTGACATATTATTGCCATGTTTCCTTTTGATCATGCCAGACATCCACAGGTCTCTGTCACATCCTTGTAGGAGAATGAATGTGGCTCTCTGCAAACGAAGTATCTTAGAGTTAAAAAGCAAGTGTGCCCTTAATTAAAACAAGACCAGCTTCTAACAGAAGTTGCCTTGGTCAGATGATGGAGTCAGTGATCCCATCCCCTCCCCTCTCTTGCTGGAACCTGGAAAAACAGTTGCAAGTACCATTTTGAAGGCTGTTTTGCCACATGTCTGGCAAATGCTTCATGTCAAAACATCCATCTTTTCCCTCTGTGGGCAAAGAGCGAGCCCAACTCACTCATATGTTCATTGATCACACTAAGAAGGCTGAACACGCCATCCAGTAAAATGCTTTAGCTTGAGAAGTGGAACTGGTCCTTTATTTTGTGGAGGCTGCTTCATCCCTTTGTGAAAAAGGAAGCACAAAGCGCTGCTGTGGAGCAATGTAATAGAGGTGTATGAGAAACCATGGATAGCCTTTTATCAACTTCAGCAGCTTCATGGAGACCTTGCAACAGGGTTTTAGGCTGAGATTAGTGCAAGAGTACACACTGATATCTTAGAAAGGGACATCATGAAGCCTCATTTATGTGTGTGTGTGAAGGGACTGCTGACACTGACATCTAATATCTTGAATGTATGTTCTGCTGTTGCACCTCCTGGCACAGCCTTGGTAGTTTCTTCATCCACTGCAACTTCAGGAAGCTCATCTGTTGTATGGGAGAGGATGTGATTAGCAGCAGTGGCATGTACCTAGCACTGCTGTGTGATTTGCAGAGGTACTTGTGAGATGCCTGAAGGCTGTTTATGTTCATGTTGCCATTTTCAGTAATCAACTCTTATTGATTTTTTTCACAAGAAATCAAAGTTATTTTATAGGAAAATATTATGGAGGTTTCTCTTTGATCAATGGATTTTTGATTTCTAAAACTTGCAGCAACTTAGACGCTTTTTTACTTTTTGGCTCCCTGTGCCTCAGCACGCACATAAACCTGTCTTTGAACCAGTCTGGGAAGTGTTTGGTGTGGAACATTAGCTGATGTACTGTTTTTCTTCCTAACCCATCAGTGGAACAATTTGCTGCTTCCTTCTTGATGAAAAAGCTGGCCCACCTCAATCACCCTTAGCACCAGTGAACCCCAACACAGCCAAAATAACCTCCATATCTAACTTGCATGCAGGCAGCATCAAGTTTGGGAGGTCAGTAGCATATGGATTGCAAGTTCTTGCACTACACATTATCAGTAGAAATGTTTTTAATGGAATACATGCTCTAACACAAGCAATAAATTCAGGCCCTGTAGGTATGGATTTAGGTATTGTTTAGTCTTCCTGAGTTTAGGGAGGGTTTTGCAGTCAGCTGCCCTCCAGTGGGCTAATGCTGGCTGGCTGCCAGATGCCCACCCAGCTGCTCTCTCACTCTCCAGCCTCAACAGGACTGGCAGAGAAAGTAAGATGAAAAAGCTGAGTTGAGATAAAGACAAGGAGATGGCTCAGCAATTGCTGTCATGGGCAGAACAGACTCAATTTGGAGGAAACTAGCTTAATTTTACTTCATGCGCCAGGAGTGCTGGGCAGTGGGGGTTATGGCCGGTCTAGTGATGGTCAGTCAGCGGTGGGTCTGTCGTGGAGCCAGCTGTATCCAGCACAGGGCAGCCCCTGACCCCTTCTCACAGAAGCCCCCCTGCAGCCCCCACAGCACAGCCTGGCCATGCACACCCAGTGCACGCTCACATTTCCACCCTGTGCTGTGCAGCACGGCCTGGCCAGCCTGACCCCTGGCCTCCAAGCAGATGTCTCCAACTTTTCTTGCCTGCTGTCAGGGTAAGTAGGTGATGGGCTCTCACATGAATGTTGATCCTGAGCCTGGCTTGTGGAGGCCTTCTTTGATGTTTTATTTTGGCTACTTGCCAGGGGGTCCAATTTTTAAAGCACAGGGGTAACGATCAGATTATTTTTATTATCCTTGCTTCAGAATTCACTGTTCTGCAGACATCGTTTCCTGCACTCTCGCTGGGTAGCAAAATGTCCCCGAGAAGGACGTGCCACCAGATGCAAGATCTGTTTCTGTGTTGCTGGGAGGAATAACACAGGGACTGCAAAAGTTGCCTGGCTGTTCAAATATTAATGTCACAAACTGTGGCTTGCTCTTCATTGCTTTCCTCATTTAGCCATCCAAGAGCACTGTTTGGAAATAAGCACAATGTTCCTGGTGGGTCAAGAAAAGCCTTCCTTGCTTTTGTTCTGAATACCTGGTGATGTGTGTTAGCATGTTGTGGTGCAAGAGCAAGTGTATGTTGTAGAAAAACTCAGTATAGAATTCATACCTGCCTGGAGGTTTCTATGTACTTAGGTGGGAAATTCAGCCTTATCAATCATTCTTTGTGTTTCACTCTTCAGGATAAGTACCATTCAGATTTATGGGCTGCCTAATTTATTAATCTGAGTAAAAAGAAGACAAAGATATATCTGATTCATTGAATATAATCTTTTGGGCAGATCAGGAAGATGAAGAAAAATACTGAGTGCTGGCTTGGAATAGAAATCTTCAAATATCATCATTTGATCTAGAAATAAACTGGCAGAGCACAAAGGTTGCCTACATTTAACATTCATAGCATTTTACTGCTAGATACAGTGCTTACCTTAGATGTCAGAAAATAAGAGACTTTGCACAAAAGCAAGGGGTTTTATTCATTTTGTGACACTCTTCCTAATGCTACCCAAACCAGCATGTGTTGGTCTAATTGCCCTTCTGTATCTCCATTTTTATATCAGTGTAGCTCTTTGGAATTTGGAAATTCTTGATTACCCTGTGTACTGTAACATTTGAAACTGTGCTTGAGCCTAACTGTATTTTGATGCCCCTGCTTGCTTTAAATGGCAGAAGCACTGAATATAAATTAGAATATATTAGCATTTTGCTGACTTAAAAGATGACATTTATTGTGACACATAAAGAGTTAATCTTAGACTTTTGAGCTTACTTTATTGAGCTTCTGCATACACGTGTTAATTTTCTCAGATGAGGGATAATGGATGTCACTTGAGAAAACAATACTGATTTGGGTTCTTTCATAGTTTGTGGGTTTATGTCCCACATGGTATAGAAACAGGCTCTGGGAGATTGCCTGAAATATGCCTGGCCTCTCAGCTGCACTAAAAATAATTCCTGCTTCCCTTATTTCTAGAAGTAATTCTGAGATGCTGCAAACCTTTACCAGCTCCTTGTTTAGGAAAAAGATTTCTCTTCAGCTTGCAAATAACCATAGGTGTGACTGTTGTATTTCCAAACCACTCCTTTGTAAAAATGCATATGTGTTGTGGATTTTTTTGTTTCATTTAATCACTTTTATTATGAAGTGTTCTTGGTTGGGTGACCTTTCTTTGAGAGCAGCAGTTCACATTGGATTTTGGCAAAATGGGTTTGATCATCCTTGCTTTACTAAGCACCAGCACCTAGATGACAGTAATTTACCCTCTAATACCCCCACAAAACCTATTTATGCAGAACTTGACATGATTTGCAGTCTCCGTAAAGGAGGAATATAGGACTTAAGCAGTGCCTAGAATTAATTTTTTGACCTCCATTTAAGTTATTGGTTGAAGTATTAGGCTCTTCAGACAACTAAGCTGTTCTTGCTCTAACCTGGCACTTAGCACCTTATAACAGAGCTGCACTATCAATTCTGTGGCATTCATGTGCCTCCCTCCTAACTTGAAGGTGTAAAAAATTGCAAGGGAAATTGCTGGCCAGCATTGGAGAGTTTCGGACAGCCAGTTAAATTGATCTTAGTAGTGATAATAGTCCAGTTTCAGGCAACAGAACCTTTTTATTGCTATTGGCTGACCATTGTCCATTTTAACTGTGACGCGTTGCCTGTGAATGCCAATAAGCATCCCAAAGTCAAGGTGCTCATTTGAGCTTTGTGATCTGCAGCACATACAGGTACAGAGGTGTTATTTTATTTGTTTGCTTCTGGAGACAGAAAAAAATTCTGGCAACTAATAGATTCTAGAGATGTTTTTTTCCAACACCAATTTTAAGGAACTGTATGAATGGAAAAATTTGTTTCTGAGAATTCAGATAACATCTGCATTAATATGGTATATTGTAAGGATCATTAATGTTCAGAGCATATTATCAGGTGTTCTCTAATGCACTTTTGATGAGCTGTAATGATGCTTGCTGTAGTGTTTTTTCATCTCTACTCTCCCTCCCTTTTTTTTTCTGCTTGATTGTAATAATGACTTAACCCAGGTGGTAGACTCTATCCAGAAAGTGCCCAAGGGAAATATTATTCCCTAGTACCAGCAAACATCACAGATAGTCATTGAGTTCACTATGAAGTTTCCTCAGGAGGGAAGATCTTGGATCTCCCCATGGGTATCTGGACCTGCCCCACATTTGCAGTGTAATAATCTGGCTTTGGGATGAGATGGAGAAATGGCAGAGAGAAACAAGATGACAAATATAAGTGGAAAGGAAGGAAAAAATCCAGTAATATGTGGTAACTTTTGAAATTACTGATTTTTGTTAGACTATAACTTGTCAAGAATAGGGTCCTGAAAAGTATTTGGATCATTTTGAGATTATTATTAAAGAGCACAGTTCAGTTTAAAATGACAAGGATGAGTGCAAGGATAGAGATTCTTACCTTTGGATATCTCAGGGTATCGGTTGGTTATGATCATGCTAGAAAATACTTCTGGTTTTTGGATATGACTGATATTTGTCCTTAATATTTGTCTTTTGTAGCTCTCCTAATCTGCACTATCAGCCAGGAAATGTATTTTAAAGCTCTGGTTTCCTGGTCCTTGTTATGCCACCCAGTTGCACAGAACAGCAAGCTTTAAATAAATGTCACGGATACGGTGTAGCTTTGTCAAGTAGACAAGGTGTCTAAAAGTGCAAAAGTGAAAAGGCAGGCAATGGTGACAGAAAAATGCTACACATGCTTTTCAGCTGAGCAAATTCTTTGTAGCAGTGAGTGTGCAGAGTGTCAGGTATCAGTACTGTGTGCCATCAGGATTTACTGGCAGTAGCCAGCACAGGCACCACAAGCAAGAGTAAATCACGTTTGTTGTTCAAAAGGTGGGCTCTTGTAAGTTTACCCAGGTATACGCGCATGTGGGAAGAAGGAGTTTCTTTGTTTTCTTATATTTTTCCAAATCTCTGTTTCATCATTTGTAGAAGAATTCAAAAATAAAGTACCCAGGAAGAAAATTATGCTGTTAGGTTGCTTTTGGCTATGTTATATTGAAAGCTATACTTTGCAAATGTAATCTGTAACAGCAAACAGTGTACAAAGGAAAAGGAGTCGTGTTGTTGCACACAACATTTTCCATTTTCTGTATAAAAGCTTGTTTAAATAATTTTGTGCCCTCCTCTTTCCACTGTCTTTCTTAGGCAGCAGCTGAGTGCGTGCCCCTGTCAGCCCAGGGCTGTGCATGCGGTGTGGGGAGACCTTTCACAGCAAAGGGGGCTGCAGGGAGGCTCAGGCAGCTCCCCCACCAGTGACTGTTTTGTCTGGGACAGATTTTCTTTGAGGTTGTTCTTAATTTCTGAAATGCTTTGCACTATCTCTTAATCCACCCACATCTGCCCCCTTAATATTCTCCATGGATAGGGCAGGACTAGAAGGGCACTCTGCAAGTCTCCTAAAATGGAAATGAAAAACCTAAGCGATATCTGGCCCAAAACTGTTTTAGATTTCTCTTGGAAAAAAAGAGGCTTTTTAGTGGTCTTTTACTTCTGGGAGCACGGTTTCCCTCCCCAGTGAGATGCATTTTGTGTCAGCTGTTTCTATATTAAAAAAAAGTCTCCTGAAATAACTGCTTTTGGCTTGTCAGCATCTGGCAGCCCTCTCCTCCTGAAGCAGGCACCACCAAGGTCCCGTGTGAGCACGAAGGGCCTCTCCCTGTACGGCCCCTGCGGAGAGGGGGTGCCTGGCCCGGCCGGGGTCACAGGTGGGGCAGCCCAAATGGATTGCACCGCGCTTGCTTCTGATGTGCCTGGCCCGTGCTTGCACACCCCGATTAAATTTCTGCTCCTTTCAGTCCATTAAACCTCCCAAAGTGATTTGCTCTCCCCAGAGAATCACAAGAGAGGGGGTGGAAAGGTAAAAAGAGAAAGAAGAAAAATAAAGAAGGGCTGGCACGAGGAGAGGACAAACCAAAAATGAGTAAAACAGAGCTCCTGAATCCAATAGCCAAGTATTACATTATAGATTCCCAGTCTGGATATAAACAAAATGTTTCCTTAGAGCAGAACCGCATCCAAAAACTAGGGGGAAAAAAAAAGTTTTCCAGAGGTGAACCAGACGTGCTCTGTCCTGCCTCAGGAGCGGGAGAAGGTGACTTACCTCTTGCACCGCTCTCACCCCCCAGCCCTCTCCCTCCACGTCCCGCTTTGCACTGCGAGCAGCCAGCCGCATGGTTTGGAGGGGTTGCTTTTGTCACAGCTGGATTCCTGGGTGATTCCTGCTGCCCAGGGCAGGCAGCTGGCTGGCCTGGCTGGCCTGGCCTCCTGTCCTGCAGCAGTTGAATCTCTCTGTGTAGCTGCCGTGTGCCTCGGTGGCCCTGACGTGACCAGCCAGCTTTGCTGATGTATTGTTTGACGCTGCTGAACTCCATGGGTTTTGCAGGCTGGTGGTGAGGCTCACGCTGCTCAGTGTGACAGTGGCCACCACACAGTGGCTTTCCCGAGCATCCAAGGGGGCCGAGGACAGAGCAGGACAAGGCTGAGTCTCTTGATGGGTTTCAGGTCACCCAGCTTCTTGGTTTTGAGGAGTCTGTGTGTCTTAAAATATCATCCAGCTAAATGAAACGTGTGTCCTAATGAAACAAAAAAAAAACATGCCAAAAGAGCACAAATGTTGTCACCAAAGTTAATAAAAGTAAGGAAATTAATACTTATAGTTGACCTCCAATACCTAGGCACAGTGGGGTGTAGCAAGGAAGTAGTTAGAAAGGCACCATGGTGAGCCTTTGCAGTGAATTACCTTATTTTTATTAACTTTCTGACAACCTCAGTGAATTTCCTTTCTTTTTATGAAGTGATTAAAAAACCTAATCAGATCATGTAATTAAAATATATAATTACACAATCTCAGAGTTTTTCATAATTACTGTACATGGTAAATATTGTTACCTGATAACACTTTGCACAGAAATTCTGATGAATTTGTGTAGGATGGCTAGGAGGTGTCTGATTTCCAGTGTTTGCAATGGAACCTTCTCTAACGGCACTAGATAGATAGTAAAGTGTTTTAAAATGGAAAATATAATGAAACTCTAAAATAATGACTCAGTTGTCCTTTTTTAAAGCCTTTGTACATATTGGGCAGCTGGTATGTGTTGACATGGTGTGTTTCTGTGCATTTATAATGGCTGTTTCCTTTGTGCTCACACCTCTGCTTCTGTTTTGTTAGGCACCACCCACTGGAAAATGGGTGTTTTGATACAAAGCAGCACAGTAAGAAAAAAATCGGATCAGATCCAGTATCTCAATTCCAGCCAAAGAACTGAATTAAAATGGAGTCCCTCTTAAGCCTGTGTACAGTGCCTTCAGGGTAGACATGATGTTGCAGCCTTCCTGATGTCAGGTAGCCAGGAGGTCCTGGACTATGGCTATGTTCATAGAAAATCCAAAGATGCAAGGTATGATAATCTTAAGTAATGGGAAAATTGTTACCCAAAAACAAACAAACGAAAAAAAGTCTAATGTGTCTTTAAAATCAGCTCCCAGAAATCCAGGGACCCAGCCCCTAAATACAGACAGATAGTTTGGGACAGATGGGGAGTCAAGGCTGGTACTCATACCTCTTCGTACTCATACTTTCATGTGCTATGAGATGGAGGAAGTGGGATTCAGTTTCACAAATAATTCTGGCTGAAGGTGTGAGGAAGCAGTTACTGAGTTTTCATTCTTTTGTCCAATTTTGTTTGTTTTGAAATGGGTGAGATGGGCTAAAGATCTTATTTTAGACAGCAGCACAGTTTATTTGTGGTCAGAAAATTCTTCTGTCCTCAAAATTCTTCTGTCCTTTTTGCCTTACTGACCTCAACTAAAATAAGTATTAGAAAATACTTCACAAAACATGAAAATAATATGTGAGTTGTATCTGGGGAACCTTGTTCTCTCACTCTCCTGAGAGAGACACCAGAGTTGCCCAGTCTGTGCTCCTGTCTGGGCAGGGAGCTTTGGCTGTGGCTCTGGGAAGGGCAAAACCAGATGGATTCCAGAGGGGTGGTAAGGGGTTTTCATTATTTAGATGTATTTAGGATAGTAGGATTTTTGCAAATGAATCTGGTCTGAGCTTTAAAACTCTTTGTGTTGTTTATGAAAACAATAGTTTTTCATTTGCATGGTGGGGGTGTGTGTGTTTTCAGCCATTAATTGACTGGAGATGTTTTTTGAACACATCTGGTTTTGGAGATACAAGTGTTTCTTTTAAACCTCTAATGCCTGATTTCCCAGAGAGATTTTTGTTGTTTATTTTTTATATAGTCTTTTGCTTTTTCTGTTTTGATTTTTTGACAGTTTTTCCTGTGCAGAAAATGTGCCCCTACCCTAAACATCGACCGCCAGCTTCCACCCGTGTTTAATTTAGGGGACTCTTCTGTAGAAAGCCTGTACCTTTCTGTAAAAAGCCTTGCTGTACCTGTAATGTCAAGATGAACTTTCGTAGGGTAAATTCAATCTCTCTCTCCCCACTGCCTCCTCATTCCTTTTACTGAGTTTAGTCTGTTAACATTCCCAGATACTTTTTTGTAGGTATAACCAGTCGTCATCATGTGGGTAAAGCTAGGGAGAAAGCTATTGACTATAGCTTTTCCCTTTATTTCATTTAATTCTCTGATATCAGTGCCAATGTCTGTGTGAGACTGCTCTCAAATGGAAGGAGTGCTGTTAGTGAGTCGGTGGGGAAACACATATTTGTTTGCAAGTGCCAAGACATTTGCTGTCCCTCCTTCTCTTCAGGGATAAATTGAGATGATTCAGTGTACACTCCAACCCTAATTTTAATCCCATTTAAACAAGTAATTGTGCCCTGTACCTTTCCTCATTATAAATTCACTCTCTCATGTATCTGTGGCCAAGGCACAGAGACAGTTACTAACTAGAATAAATCGTACAATTCACATTTTGTGGGAGGCAAAAAACCAACCACACACGTGTGGTCAGAAGGAAACCCGCATTGCTGGTTAATCTAGAGCCATCTGAATAGAGAAAATGAGCACCTAAGATTGTAAAACAATTGAGGAGGAAGGGGTCTCTGCTGCAGGGGACTTTGAGGAACGCGCCCCCGTTCTGGTCCGTGGGCAGTGTGGTGCTTGCAGCTGGGGCTGGGAGTGCAGCGCGGCCGGGGGAGTTCCTGGCAGGATCTGCGTGCCTCCTGGCAGGAGGGCGGCAGGGCCGGAGGGGCTGTCGGCTCCTGGCTGGATTCGCTCTGGCTCCCCAGCTGCGCTCCCCCCTCCTGCCTGCCTGCACTGATGAGCATCCTCCCTGCGGGAGGCTTTCTCCGGAGCGTGGTCGCTGCTGACTGACAACCTGAGAAGCCTCTAAAGAATTTAGAGATGCTCAAAAAGTCTCTCTGCGAACTTGTGGTCTAGGAGATGGGGCACAGCCTGGGCTGCTCTCAGTGCTGGATACCCACAGGAGAGGGGTACCCGGTGCTCCGTGACTCTGAGGTGCTTGCAGTGGGCACCACGGGGCTCATCGCCTGCAGCCCGAACGGGTTTTTGGCAAGGTTGGGCATGAGATCCTTCCTTGGGCTCCACCAATGGAGTTGTGAGCCTGAGGAAAACAGACCTTGGCTGTTGCCACAGCTTTTCTTTTGAATGCCTGAGAACGCAGTCACACGATTTGTCATCGGGCCCTTCAGTCAAAAGGGCAAAGATGTGTTGGAAGAAGAGAGCAGCTTTCGGCGGATGGTTTTGTTGTGTGGTGCAGTGCAAGTCCTCAGATCACAGATGCCGGGTCACTGACGGTTAATCTTGAAAGGACTCTCATGCAGCACGTTTGTTGTAGGGAAACACTGGTGTACCGAGAGCAATCTTACCAGGTGGCAAATACGTCTGTTTGCTTGCTTGTTTTAAAAGTCTCTTCTTGTTTAAAATGGTGGGTACTGTTAGGAAAAAAGAAGTAACATTACCATACAGCACGGAATACATGTCTCTTCTAGGCAAGGCATGCTGTTTGACTTTCATCTTGCATAGTACAAAACCTATAGTTATTTTCTTTTTAAACCTTTCAGTTATTTCTGTCAGGTATTGATAAGTGGAGAACTTCCTTCCCACCTCTGTTTCATGCAGTTCCCCTCAGGCCAGTTACAAACATGGTGCAGATTCATGACCGACGTTTATGATAATCAGGAATGTGCTTCATATTCACCAGTGTGCTGTTAAATTTGTGGGTGCTCTTTTTTAATTTTAAATGAATTAATTTCTTAAAAATTGTTCACTAACAAACCCAAAACTAATTGTACTTTGCCCTAATGCACACCATCCCCAAAGAATGGGAGATTTACTCAGCTGGAGCAAACCCCATTTCCAGTTTAGGGTCAGGTGGAGCTGGCAGCTTCTTCAACTCCAGGGATACCCACTGGGGTCACTGGGGCACACAAGCCTCTCCAAAACCAGGCAGATGGAGGCCTTGAGGGGCTACACTCACCAGACTTGTGGAAGCTGTGATGTTTGCAAGTGCAGCTTCATTTCCATTCATGGTGTTTGCATGAAATCTTGATTCGGAGTTCACTAAAGGGACAGGGAATACATGCACCTTTCTGAAAATATCTCTAGTAGAACTGCCTATATCTCATATTTATGTCACTTGAATTTTTGGAAGTGTTGAGTAACTGCTGTTCCTATTGAATTCAATGGGATGCTGTGAATACACAACGCATTTGGAAGTCACAACAATAATGTGTGTGCATAGCTATAAAACAGGTTACTTGATACTGTTTGTCACATGTAATTTACTTTTCTTCCCTTCTTTGAAGGCAGTATAAAATCTGGATGTTGTTGGTTTTTACTGTTTGTTTATTGCTGAGTAATTTCAGCCAACATGTGTTTTTCAGCATTAAGTCTATTCATCATGAACATCAACCCATTGAGATTGTAAGTGCGTCACAGTTTTCCCACCTAGATCAAAATGAGAGTCTGGAACAGCCTCTTTCTTTTTAACTTAACAAGCTGGTTTTATTTTCCCCTGCAACTTGCTCTAATAATATGACCAGCTTTAAGTTCCTCAGGCTGGAAAGCTTGGCAGTAAAAGTCCTGTGAAGGGCAGAGCTTTGAAACATGAGGTTTTTCTCAGGTTTAGAGCATGGCAATTGTCTTCTCTTCTACTGAGCCCTGATGGAAAATACTCATTTAGGAGCAGAATTCTGTTCTCTGGAAGGTACTTGTCATCTTTTAGAGACAGGGACTGCAAACCCATTTTCTTACAGGTCAGGTCACTACATAATATCAGCTGAAGATCACATCATAGAAAGCCATGCTAGCAATGCAGTCACTTCTGGTGACCCCAGCCAGAGGGCACAGAGCATTTTTGGTCTCTGGTCCCAGTTTTCCCACTTCTAGTGGTTCTTTTGGCTCACAGCTGATACATGTCAGAAGAGTGGAAACAGCTCTGCAGAAATGGAAAAGCCACTCTAATATTCTCTACCAGCTCAAAAGCTGATAGCCATTTGTCTTAGCAGTGACAGCAGCTTATCAGAGAACTCTTGGCAAAGCTGTCTTTGTCCTAGTTTGCCACTGCCCCAGTTTTAAAGACACTTGCTTCTCCAGACTGCTGCCCACACCATCAAAATGAGCTCTGACTTGATTCTGCACAAGCTGAATATCCTGTGGGAAAGAAAGTGCTGCTTGTCCTTGTCAGTGCTGACTTCCAGGACTCGCTGCTCACCGTGCAGGATATGACCCTTAAATGAATTTTATGAATGAGCTAAAAGGATAGTAATTGATGACTTCACTTGAAAGTACAATGCAAAAACATGAAAACGAGCACAATAAAGCATTAGATTAAATCACACCAATCCGGTCCTTTTGTGGAGGAAAAGTGTCTCTCTTTACTTTCAGCTTCTGTATTCACTCAGTTTCTCCAAACAGCAGCTAGCCTGTGTTTCTGGTGCTATGGTTATGAACTGAGGGAAAGAGCTTGAGCTGAGTCTATGTGACCACACGTGCCTGAGGGTACTCAGCAAAACAGCCTGAGAACAGGTGCCTGCTGTATTTGAGAGCTGCCTGATCAAATGGGAGGGAGGAAATCATAAATCTAGGAAATTCATCTCATGCATTTCATCCCACCAGAAAGGCTGTCCCGCTGGCCACATTTCCACGAGCAGTTCAGTGTCGGTGCTGAGGTGTGTGCTGTATAGGAACACCCTCTCTGCTAACAGCAGCAAAACACGAGAAGGGAAAATGTTTCTGTACAGAGATGAGAAAATGCATGAAGTAATGCATGTATTGCAGAGACCTGCACAGAGGCTGACCCTCTTCCACTGCTCTGGGCTGGATCTTTGGCTCTGCAAAGGGCCAGTGCAGGGCCCAGGGCTGGCCCCACTCGTGCTGTAACGAGGGCAGGCTCTCTGCCGTGGGGGCTGCTCAGATCACTGCTGCCGCCCTGCTCGCATCCCTGTGCTGAGATAAAAAAGGAAGCAGGCACAGCTCTTAACTGCTGTGTGTTGTCTCTTTGTTTTGCATAATCAAGTGTTGAAATCATGATAAATGTTGACATCAAGTAGCAAGAAGTGCAGAATATAATTGTGTAAGGCCAATGGGGTCATGTGAAGTTTGTGCTCTGGCTAACATAATATGTAGAAATACTACTAATAATTAGTGTAAGTATTACCATTTATTATAACTAATTTTATAACTAATTATTATAAGTAATAATTATTCTACTAGGATTTTTTTCCTAAGGGCTTTATCATTCCTAATGTTTGAAAGTTGTAGATGTCGTAGCTGAAACTAATTTTATAATACTCTGTTAATGTGACTATTGCATCCGTGATGCATTTGTGTGACTCCGTATACAGTTTTGTTCTTTTACATCTGTCTTACAACGTGCCCTTTTGCTAAATGCTCTGTAGGCATCAAAGCAGGCAAGAATGACACAGGGCCCTCTAGGTAGCAGGGTAAGCAGAAGCAGCAAGCTATTAAGATCTTTCTGTTATTTCATGGATGATTTTGTAGGTATCATCTTCTAATCTCATTTAAAAAAGACTGAATGTGCATTCGAACATTTCAGAGGAGCAAATTGCTAAGCAAAAAATATATATATAATCCTAACATTTTGGTAGAAATAGGGTGAGTTATTATTGATTCACAGAGCACGACAAAACATCACTGCATGAATTAGCAAACAGCTGTTTCTAATTTGAGTTTAGAACTGTACACAGAGGAACTTGTTTTAGTGTTCACTCCTTTCATTTATAATGAATTTTAATTACCGCTACAGGTGAGAAAAATGTAGAAACAAGCTTGTATCTTGTGGAAGAAACAAAGGAGAGACAGATGCTAACAGATTTACAGTCTGTGATAAAAGGAATGTTTTGGTACACTTTACATGTAATTAGAGTGCAGCTGTTTTCAGTCCCAAGTCCATGATGCACAGCAGAATATAGTATCTGCTGCTTTTCCAAAGGGAGTAAAGAAAAACAGTGATTCAACTCTGAAAGCATTTAGTTTATTCCTAGATCTAACATAAAACTTTCTCCTCCAGCCCTATTATGCCATTTATCGAAGCGTGAAATAACTTATTTAATGATATGTTAATTTTTTGTTACCAGCAAAATACAGACTGTTTGACAAAAGGAAAAATAATGTTAAAAATAACTTATTTTATCATCTGCACAGAATTATGGATCACCCTGTCAATGGTCATTACTGAGCCTTGATATCTCTCCTAATGGGAGACAAGGGCTCAGGCATGCATTACTCTGCCTTAACAAGTTTCTGTATATCAGCTAAGCTTCAATAGACATCTTTGTGTGTACTTTTAACTTGCAGTATAAAAAAGACTAATTAGATGTATCTTTGATCACTACAGAAAGGTTTAAACAAAGACAGCAAGGTTTAAACTGTCTATGTGTAACAGTTTATCTGTGGCAGACATCCCAGCAAGTTTAGTGTTTGAAATTCTGCACTACATCTTGTGCTGATTTTGTATTCTAAATACAAAGTTAGTCTCTGCATGAGAAGAAAAATCAGATTATATATACTTTCCATTCAGCCAGACGTCTTCCTTGCTTTTTTAAAAAAGTCACTAAAAAATGAATTGCAGTGCAAAGCTGAGAAATTGGGAAAAGAGTCATTAACCTTTGGTAATTTAGTCCACCAAAAATGCTTACCTCATAGGCATGTGATTAGGTATAACTGAATTTTTCTCAAGTCAGAGATAATAATGAAAGCACTGCCTGTGGTGCCACTTACATTAGCAGCTCTTAGACTTTTATCCAATTTCATGTTTGCTTTGAACATTTGATACATATTTATATATATATATAAATTGGCATCATCCCTTAAAATACAGAACTCTGAACTGTTTGGTGAAGAAGCTGATGTCACTGAAATGTGAAGCTGTTACAGAGTTCTTCAGAGCAGTGTGAACTTCCCAGGCCCTGCTCCCTGCCTTGGCTAAGGGTGGGTTAAGCAACTCTGGGGGACAGTTGCCTGATATTTTTTGAGGAATAATTATAAGTAAGTTGCAGAAATCCTTCTTCTCTCACTTAGTGAAGTGTGCTTGAGTGTGCAGTAGTGCTGGGTGCCAGTCACAGCGCAGCAGGGACAGTGCCATTCAGAGGTAGGTGCAGCGTCAGTGTACAAGGACTTTCATTGCCACAGGGGCTGCTGGGTCACAGTCCACTGTTGCCTTCTGTGACACAGTGAACAGAAACATTCATTGAAGCTAATAAATGCATAAAAAATCAAGTTTGGAATATTAATGATGCTTCTAATTATTTTTGTAACTATGAGGGAAATGTGCAGGAAAATAGGACTAAACACTCCAACAAAATATTTAAGCCAAAAGCTGTCACAGTGCACTGAAAATGTTGAGCTTAAAACATTTGCTATGTAAACTTGATTTGCATTATTTCACACCAGCACTGCAGTGTAAATGAGCAGCGTATGCTATGTGAGGTTCTTACTATAATCCATTGTAATGATCTATCCCTGGCTTTAATACATAGTGCAGCAATGCAAAATTTGCTGTAATCAGTACTGAGGATTTGTCAGTCCTCAATCTCTGTGTTTTATTCTCATAGTTAAGCATCTGCAATAATAATAATTATTGAAATTGATAGCATTTCTATTGGACTTTCCATCCGAGGATGTCTCGGGGTTTTCACAGCTATACAGAAGTAAGCCCTACAATTTGCCCTTGAGGAGCAGATGGCTTTTTGCTATTATGGAGATGAGGAACTGAAGCACAGTTCAGAAGCGTGTCTTATGATGCCAAGCTTCTTTTCAAAAGTAAGTTACTTTTTTGGGTGCTAGTGTTCCATCAACTTTCAATAACTTAAAGCATTTTCAGTGCCTTGACCATCTTTAACTTGTGTATCATGGAGGGGCTCAGAGAGAGCTAGAAGTCTGAGCTTTAAATCAAACAGCAATACTTCCTTCAACAATCGATTTTGGGGTTTTGTGTTTGTTAATTTAAGTATTTCCCTTGTGTACTAGCTCTGTGCCAGAGGAATAAACCTGATAGAATAAGATCACGTTCTAAATCTGACCTCCTTGGTTTATTGTCCTGTATGGTGATGCCTTCTGGGCTCAGGAGGGGAGTCTTAAAGATGTCTCTTTGGCTAAACCATGGATTTTTCTGATGCCTGGGGCTGGTTGTGCAGGCTCTCCTGAGCCCTGTGGTGCTCAATCTGTGCTGGTGGCACTGGAATAAACTGGCCTGCTGTACTGCACAGGCCACATTGCAGCGTGCCCGTGGTGTGGAGGGATGTACAGAGGCCCTGTGGAAGAGCCACCTGAACCCTCCACATGTAGGGGAGACAGAGTTGGGAGATTTTTCAGTGCAGGGAGACCCAACGACACTCTCTTGGTGAACAAGAGCTTTAGGCAAGGAGGAACTTCAGGTCCAGGCCAGCAAATGTGGTCTCTGTGCATGTGTTTTGTTCTTAAGAGGAAAAGCAACCAGCCGGGGGTAGCCTGGGTTTGTGCAGCTCCTGCCCAGGAATGTGGCCCCCGAGGCTGGGTGGCTGGGCAGCTGAGCAAGAAAATGAAGCTCTGCTCAAAGTTCAGCAGGAGCGCACTGTTTCCAGCTACCTTTGGGCAGGGAGATGGGAAGGTGTTTGCAGGGACTGTGAAATTGTGTCTGGCTGATTATATTTCTATTAGCAAAATAACTCTGGAATAATAAATATATCAATGTCAGCAGTGTATGCTGAGATGGCAGTGCTGCTTACTCCTGGCAATCTGTGATGTGCTGTTTGTCTCCCTTCTAAGAGAGATCACATCTTTTTAAGACTTCATTTTATTGTTTTAGCTTCATGAATATGTCTCTGAACTTGGCTTATCTTATCTGGAAGATAAATAGAGAACGAAGTATGATTTATACTACAGTTTGGCCAAATTGTTCTTATTAGAAGGAAAAATACAGTTATTGAATGCATTGAGGCTGGAATTAGCTCCTCACTGATGATGATAAATGCTTGCAGTCCTGTAAACGTGCTGAACATTAAGTTGCTAAATTACTGTACCACTTTGAGATTGATTATCAAGAATGGCCCTTTAAGCTTCATGACCTGCACATATATCCTGAGGACTACTGACATCCTGAAGCTTCCTTAATGCTCTTTTTTCCCTAATTAAACTTTTTATTGAATTTTCTTACCCTTTTAATACTTGTTTTGATTCTCTTATGCGCAAATGACAAAAGCCTTGCACCAGCCATGTGATTCTCTATTTTAGAACAGTCCCACTTTGCAGGATTAGCCATTTTAATGACTTTAATCTCCTTTTTGAAAGTGATTTTTCTCATTCTACTACATTCCTTTGATTGCATTAATGTAGAATTATTATTCTAACCATCTTTGCCAGACATGTCATACCACATCTAAAATATATCTTCCCACTAAAATATTACTGTGGTAAAATACCTTAGAATTTTCTTCTCAGTTCATTATAGGTCTTTTCCTCAATTTAATATGGCAAGTTAAAATTAACAGGGCTATTATTCATTCCATAAAGAGATTAATGATAATGAGTTTTTCCTAATTTCTTCACTTTAGGTGTTCAGTAGTTTAGTATCTTGTTTATAAGAAATCCAGGTAGGTTGTTTCTGGTGCTTGAAGTTTCTTCTAAAATTCTTTTTAAACTATAAAAGTATGAGAAAACGCTGGAATAAAAAGAATCTAGAAATTAAACATGAAAATTGGTAAAAGGTCCAACTGAAGCTAACAAAAGGAGACAATCTTTGCGTTCTATGTAAACACTTCCATTTTATGACAAATCTAGCTTTTCAACCTGAGAAATGTTAATTTTTTTGAATCCAAATTATATTAGCAAAGGCTTTGTGCTTCACTCACAAAGTAATACTAATACCAGCTTGCTTTGATTTTGTTTTCTGAATAGCCCAATATGTTTGAAGAGCAGCAGCTGGCGGGGAACTGGCTCTGTTTGAATGTTAGACTGTGTTTTGAGGTAGATCTGTTCATTTCAGAGGAAAAAGAGACTTTCTAGAGATTTGTTCAGTTTGCTGGTGGGCCAATGTAGTGGTTGGCATACGTGCATACGGATGTAAGGAAGTTAAAGCAGTTGGCCCAGCCTGTGTTACCACTGGATTTGGCCCATTGCATCTCAAGTTTCCGAGCTGAACAATGGAGCTTTATTCGGTGGAGGCGTTTGGAGAGCTCAGGCGCAGCTCCGCACAAGGCACGAGCAGGCTGACTGCGGAAGGGGAGATATTTAAAATGCACGTATTTTTACAAACATTTCTGCAAATAGACATATAAAATTATTATAATTACAGGCAGTAAGCCCGAGCAGTAACTAGCAAATGGTGGGGTGCTTTTCCTCTTGTTGTTTTTCTCCTCTCCCCCCCTCTCCGTAGACAGCAGCAGCGGCAGCAAACGCAACATGTGCTGCCCTAGTTCAGGCCCAGCATCCCCCTCGTGCTCCCCTTTGTCTCCTTGCCCCTGGAGGAGCCCAGCTGGTGAGAGGAGGGAATTAGGCAGCCCTGAGCTACCGGCACCTCCCCGGGGCCCCTAATCCTGGCGCTGGCAGCCGGCTGCCTCCTTCCCTCCGACGGCCCGTGGCCGCAGGTCCGTGGGGACGGAGCCCCGGATACGGCTGGCGGCAAAGCTGGGGGATGGCGGGGGCTGGGGGCTCCCTGGGGGCTCAGCAAAGCTGTGCTGGCAGCGGGGTGGGCGGCGGAGGTGGCTTAAATTGGGAACATGAGGCTTTGTTGCAGCTGCAGAGAGAGAGCCGTTCGTGGTCGGGGGAGTGAAGCCTGAGAAAAGTTTACATAAAAATCGGGAGCTCGTCTGTGTTTTAGGCTTGGGCTTTGCCAGATTTGGAGGAGCTAGTTGAGCACAAAGACCTTGAGCATCTTAGAAACGCGGATGCTTGCTGAGAGTCGAGGTGCATTTTGGGAGCAGGAAGAAGCACGTTCTCGGTGTCCAGCATCGCTCTGGAGCAGGAGGTTTAGTTAAACAGGGGAGCAGAGCTCTCTGGGGAGCAGAGAGTGGACGCCTAACCCGGAAAATAGACATCCCCATCGTGCGGGCAAAGTTGTTTGTGGTGCGGTTATTTGGTTTAGTTTTTTCCAAGGTAGCTGCTCTCTTTCTTTACCTGGGATGAAAAAGCAGGTGTTTGCCGGAGCAAACAGTGCCGCAGGAGCTGCCTGGTGCGGTGGTGATACCCTCATTAGCCGAGCCCTTCTTTGAGAGCTCCTCGCCGTACTTGTGCCTTCTCCGCCTGGTGACTCTGTAGTTGGCAGGCACAAGGAGTGCGCGTGTGGCAGCCTACACACACAGTCGGGGATTTTTTTATTGGTTTGTTTTAGTAAAAGCTGAAGTAGGAACATTAAATGTTTTATAAGGACGGTGTGTCTCGAGAACCGGCTCCTTTCTGGAATCTCCAAATGTTTATGTGGTCAGCGCCTTCCATCATTTACATGAACTTTATTTTTGCTTCGTTCTGCGGTTTAGTTTGATATCAGACTAATGGCATTTATGTTACGCTCAACATCTCTGCGTTTGTTGGAATTAGGATATTTGAACCCACTCTCTTCTGTTTCTCGTTAACAATTCTGTTAACGAAAGCTGACAACATTTTATGTATTTTTCCTAAAATGACTGTAGGGCAGCTGGAGTTGGTGCTGTGTTTCTTTATGGTAATATGGAATTACAAAATATTTTTCAAAGCTTCATATTGAGTAAAGGAAATAGTTATTGAAACAGAGGCTGGGCCATTTTTTGGTTTATCCTGAACTTGATTCTTTTGTGAAGTCTTGAGATCTCCAGTGGTGATTTTCCTGGGCTTTTTAAAATTTGTTTGATTTTGTACCAAGAGGGCAACATTACCTTTTATACAAGCAAATGTGGTAATGGTGCAGATCTCGTCTCTGATTTTCTTGAGCTCTCTCAAATCTGATGCTTTTATTCCACCTAGATGTTCAACTCTGCCTTTGAGTAGCCTTTCATTCTGTTACAGTTTTGAGATAGAACTGAAGGATTTTTTTTTAATGGAGACATTACTTAAAATCATCTTGATGTAGCATTTAACAGACCCACAAATTCACAGGTGATCACTTAACACTGCAGCTTTCTAAAATGTTTGTATTGCTTCATTGCACATTGTGTTTCGCTTTCTTTATTCATTGTTTATTGCTTTACAGTACAGTGAGCAGGTGTTAAACCTGCTAAAGAAAAATGCTTTTTATTAACACTATATGTTGGCATATTTGTGAATGATGTGTACAAATATATTTTTATTTCTCTTTCTCAAACCTCTTTTCAAATTCAAGAGGGTTTATTTGGTTTTTTTTTGAGTTGATTTTTTTTTTAATGCCGTAGTAGCAGAAGCCCATAGTGTTGTTGAGAGCTTTGTCCTTATTTCACAGATGCACTGGGAATTGTTTTTAATCTCCTTTCTGCTTTCCCATTACAGATGGTGATGACGACCCACAACTCTCCTGGGTGGCTTCATCTCCCTCCAGCAAAGATGTTGCATCACCCACTCAGATGATAGGAGATGGGTGTGATCTCGGCATCGGGGAGGAGGAAGGGGGGACCGGCCTGCCATATCCCTGTCAGTTTTGTGATAAGTCCTTCATTCGCCTGAGCTACCTTAAAAGGCACGAGCAGATCCACAGCGACAAACTACCTTTCAAATGCACCTACTGTAGCCGGCTTTTTAAGCACAAGAGGAGTAGGGATCGCCACATAAAGCTTCACACGGGGGATAAAAAGTACCATTGCCACGAATGCGAGGCTGCATTCTCCCGCAGCGACCACCTCAAAATCCACCTGAAAACCCACAGCTCCAGCAAACCATTCAAGTGTACTGTGTGTAAACGTGGGTTTTCATCTACCAGCTCATTGCAGAGTCACATGCAAGCTCATAAAAAGAACAAGGAACATATGGCAAAGACTGAGAAAGAGGTGAAGAAGGATGATTTTATGTGTGATTACTGTGAAGAGACATTCAGTCAGACTGAAGATTTGGAGAAGCACGTAATGACACGCCACCCACAGCTTTCCGAGAAGGCAGATTTGCAGTGTATTCATTGCCCTGAAGTATTTGTAGATGAAAACTCGCTGCTCTCACACATTCATCAAGCCCATGCCAACAAAAAACACAAGTGCCCTATGTGCCCAGAGCAGTTTTCTTCGGTGGAGGAAGTCTATTGCCACTTGGACAGCCACAGACAGCCTGACTCCAGCAACCACAGCATCAGCCCTGACCCAGTCCTAGGGAGTGTGGCGTCCATGAGCAGCGCAACGCCCGACTCCAGTGCATCGGTGGAAAGAGGTTCCACTCCAGATTCGACCTTAAAGCCTTTGAGAGGGCAGAAGAAAACCAGGTCTGTTGACAGAGAGGAAGGCCAGAACTGGTCTAAAGTTACTTACAGCTGCCCCTACTGCTCGAAGCGTGACTTCAACAGTCTTGCTGTTTTGGAGATCCATCTGAAGACCATTCATGCAGACAAACCTCAGCAAAGCCACACGTGCCAGATCTGCCTTGATTCCATGCCTACACTGTACAACTTGAATGAACACGTGAGAAAAGTGCACAAAAACCATGCCTATCCCATGATGCAGTTTAGCAACATTTCTGCCTTTCATTGTAACTACTGCCCGGAGATGTTTGCAGATATCAATAGCTTGCAGGAACACATCCGCATTACTCACTGTGGCCCAAACGCTACCCCTCAAGACGGCAACAATGCTTTCTTCTGTAACCAGTGCTCCATGGGCTTTCTGACCGAAGCTACCTTGACTGAGCACATCCAGCAGACTCACTGCAATGTAGGAAATTCAAAATTGGATTCCCCTGTCATTCAGCCAACACAGTCTTTTATGGAAGTTTATTCATGCCCTTACTGCACAAACTCCCCCATTTTTGGCTCCATCCTGAAGCTTACGAAGCATATTAAAGAAAACCACAAGAACATTCCTCTGGCACACAATAAGAAGTCAAAAGCAGAGCAGAGTCCAGTTTCTTCTGATGTTGAAGTCTCTTCCCCTAAAAGGCAGAGGCTTTCTGCAAGCGTAAACTCAGTGTCTAATGGTGAATACCCATGTAATCAGTGTGATCTAAAGTTCTCAAATTTTGAAAGTTTTCAGACCCATTTAAAGTTGCATTTGGAGTTGCTGTTGAGGAAACAGTCTTGCCCTCAGTGTAAAGAAGACTTTGATTCCCAGGAGTCTCTTCTGCAACATCTCACTGTACATTACATGACAACTTCCACTCATTATGTATGTGAGAGCTGTGACAAACAGTTTTCTTCAGTGGATGATTTGCAGAAGCATTTGTTGGACATGCATACTTTTGTGTTGTATCACTGCACTCTTTGCCAAGAAGTTTTTGATTCCAAGGTATCTATCCAAGTGCATCTGGCAGTCAAGCATAGCAATGAAAAGAAGATGTATCGTTGCACAGCCTGTAACTGGGATTTTAGGAAGGAGGTGGATCTCCAGATCCATGTGAAGCATAGTCACTTGGGTAATCCATCAAAGTCTCACAAATGTATCTTCTGTGGTGAGACCTTCAGCACAGAGGTAGAACTGCAGTGCCACATCACAACCCACAGCAAAAAATACAACTGCAAGTTTTGTAGCAAAGCTTTTCATGCCATCATCTTGCTTGAAAAGCACTTGCGGGAAAAACATTGTGTTTTTGATGCTAGTGCTGAGAATGGTACAGCTAATGGCATGACCCCAACAAATAAGAAGACAGAAGGGGCAGATATCCAGAACATGTTAATGAAGAATCCGGATACTTCCAACAGTCACGAAGCCAGTGAGGACGATGTGGATGCTTCTGAGCCCATGTATGGCTGTGACATTTGTGGGGCTGCCTACACTATGGAGGTCCTCTTGCAGAACCATCGTTTGAGAGATCATAACATCAGGCCTGGGGAGGATGACTGTTCTAGGAAGAAAGCAGAATTCATCAAAGGTAGCCACAAATGTAATATCTGCTCAAGGACCTTTTTCTCAGAAAATGGCCTGAGAGAGCACATGCAGACCCATCGAGGCCCAGCTAAGCATTACATGTGCCCCATCTGTGGGGAACGCTTCCCATCGCTCCTGACCCTGACGGAGCACAAAGTCACTCACAGCAAGAGTTTGGATACGGGGACATGTCGGATCTGCAAAATGCCGCTGCAGAGTGAGGAGGAATTTATCGAGCACTGCCAGATGCATCCAGATCTCAGAAACTCCCTCACTGGGTTTCGCTGTGTTGTCTGCATGCAGACGGTCACCTCTACCCTGGAGCTGAAAATCCATGGGACGTTCCATATGCAGAAATTGGCAGGAAACTCTGCAACGTCATCACCCAACGGCCAGGCCTTGCAAAAACTCTACAAGTGTGCGCTGTGCTTGAAGGAGTTCCGGAATAAGCAGGACTTGGTAAAGTTGGATGTGAACGGCCTTCCATATGGCCTGTGTGCTGGATGCATGACCAGGAGCACCAATGGACAGTCTTCGAGCTTGACTCCACAGGAGGTGAACGAGAGGCCATGTGGCAGCCTGAGGTGTCCAGAGTGTAGTGTCAAATTTGAAAGTGCTGAAGACCTCGAGAGCCACATTCAGGTAGACCACCGAGACCTGACACCTGAGACCAGTGGCCAAAGGAAAGGTACCCAGACATCCCCTGTTCCCCGAGTAAGTACAGCTGAACTTTAAAGTGTTTGAGGGATAAAATGTAGACCTTCAGTGTGAGAACTGATCTGATATTATTTTTTTTTAATTGTCACTTTATCAAATCACTTGTGCTACTAAAAAAACCCAGCAAAACAGGAGGAAGGGTAGAGTAATGCACATAGAACAATCAGAAGTTGCTCAGCCTCGCACGCGCCTTGATTCCTGGTAGGAGCGCATCAGATTTTTTACCACAGAACTGCCCTAGATTTACCGACAGAGAGCTGAGACACTTTGGCAGTGGGGATTGAGTTTGTCCATGAATTCTGATTCTGCTGAACTGGCAGATCTGGAAAAGCTGGGGCAGTTTAATGAAAAATGGAGATGCTGAGTACCCAAAACAATAAAAAAATCTAATCTGTCGTATTTGAGGAATGAGATTATTTCTTACCAGGAAAATAGTAATGAGCAGGAGGATATAGGAGCTTGTGAGGGAAAATGTAGTGAATTCCATCCTACATCCTAAATTCTCACATAAACCAAACTTCTGTGCTAAAGAGCTTGTCCCTAGGAATGTCTGTCAGAGTGAACGTTCTGAGGTTACTTGAAGGTCTGTGTGCGT
This sequence comes from Callaeas wilsoni, assembly GCA_013398955.1. NCBI lineage: Eukaryota > Metazoa > Chordata > Aves > Passeriformes > Callaeidae > Callaeas > Callaeas wilsoni. Next base: position 41,286 of record VWPU01016154.1, read on the forward strand.
TCCTGTGTGCATTGTTTGCGTGTGTGTATGATTTTAAAAGTGACTTTAAAAGAACCTGCTTCACAGCCCTTCTGTAGGGGCCAGTAGGGGATAAGTAGTTTCTTAGCAAATCTGGACATTGTCTAATTCAGATTACATAAAGTGTGCTGTCCTTGACTTTTTGCAGATAGCCTGCTTTCCCATTTCGTAGCTTACAAGTTACTTGGGAACATGCAGATCCAAGTAAGGTTCCAGAAGCCTACTCAGGAGATTAATATCATTTGCAGTTTATAGTCTTTTTAAATTATTTGTTGACGTTTTGGTTCAAGAATGGGCCAAGTCAGTCCTTCCTCTGTCAGGAACAGATGGAATGAGAAGTGGATTTTGGAAATCTTCTCAAGAGACCAACAGCAGACACATCTGAGTATTGATATCATCTGACATTTTTAATTAAACATGATGGGGTGAGATTTTCAGAAGTATCTAAGGAAATTAGGCACCCAACTCCTAATGAATAATTCCGGCCGTAGATGCCTGTTTATGTCAATCTGCTAATTAAAGCACCCACAAACACATCTTACTGAATTAAAAGCACCTGAAAATACCATCCATTCAGCTAGAGCAGCAGAGGCTCGGTAAGTAAGAGAAGGCCCTAAGTATTTCCTGAGGACATGGACTGAGGTGCCTCCAAGGGAGCTGGTGCAGGTTGTGTCCCTGGCAGGAATTGTTATCCCTGCTCCATGTGGGGCCGTGTGGGGCAGCAGCATCCAGCCGAGCTGGGCTGGGCACAGCCATGCTGGAGCAGTGCCCTGATCCAGCCTCCTGAGCCAATCCCACAGAAAGCTTGATTTCTTTTCTTGTTTTCTCTCTTTTGGTAAAACCACTGGATATTGTTCCCTTTGGGTGTGACTAAGCCTCCAGGCACACACAAATAATTTTGCAGAAGAACGAGGAATGGAAATATCCCTCCTTTAGTGTGATATCTAGGTCTGACTAGGTCATTGTCCTTCTTCCTCTTCAGGCCTTTATTTTCTTCTAAATTCTTGAAAAATATCTCTCATCTATTAGGTAGTACTAATTCATATTGCTGAGCCTATGGAATTACCTTTCCCTTCCTATCAGCTAGCAGAACACATTGCCGTTTTCTGTCTTTACTTCTTGCTTTAACTCTTTCTTTTCTGTGACAGCTTCCATACTTGTTCTCTCAGGGGAAAGTTTTAAGTTCTTCAATAAGGTAAATGCTTTGAATTTCATCCCATGAGGGAAGTTCTGAGTTTCTTTGTAGAAGATAATGAAAAATCAGCATTTGTGATGATGGCAAATGGTACCTTACTGCTGTCTGTGGCCTGCACATATGCTAATATCAGAGATAAGCATCCCAGGAATATATATATTGTTATTAGGAATAATTCATTATCTTACCCTTCATTATAGGTACAAGACCTGAATTCTGATATCGGTTCACTTGAAAACTACTGGTGTTTCACTCAGGGTTCTGAAGGCAGTGAGTGCCCTTTGTGTTTGCCTAGTACAGGGATTTTCAAAGAATTATACTGGCTTTTAAATGGTGATACATCTCTGCATTCAAGAACAGTGTTTACTTAACTTCATTGGCTTCATAGCAAAGCTAAGCAAGTTGAACATGAACTCTCTTGTCATCTTGTTAGTGTACTGCACAGGTAAAATACCACTTTACTGAAGCAATCCATAGTGCACAACGCATGTAGAGTGATCTGCACGTGTTCGGAGAAGAGCTACTTCTCTCCAACTCTTGAGTATTTCTACATTTCGTTTTTTAAACACCTTATTTTCTTAAATAGAAAAGCAGTTGAAAATTAGACAAGGTACAGTCAGAAGGAACATACAGGTAGATTAGATTTTTAAGTAGTGGGTATATATTTCAGGGTAAATAAGAATAAGCAGAGTGAAATCCAAGCAAATGGAAAAGTTGATAATATATGAAATCTGTTACTTCTCTCTGTGTCAGAAATCACTCCACCAGCTGTTACTTATTTTTTGATAGAAGAGGTGAGTGTGGAAACCTAAAAGAATTTCAGGAAAAAACCTTAGATGAAGATTTAACCCCTAAGTGAAAGAAAGGAAGAAAATCAATATTAGCCCTTGATGAATAAAGAACATTTGGGAAGAAAAAAAGAACAGGAGAAACTGAGCAATTCCTTTTTACGCTAGGTATTTAAGTTTGCATATATATGCAAGTGTATATAGCACCACAAATAAACTATGAATATTTTGTTATATTTTGTTTTGGTTTTTTACTATGGAATTATTTGAGGTTTTATTCTGAAGATCGGTAGGAGACAGCTACTGAGGAGGAGCATTGAAAAATGCTCAGAATTGCTTGGCAGGCTTGGTTTTTTTGATCCATAAGAATGAAAGAAAGCACATAACCCTTGAAAATCCTTCTGTATTCTGTCTTCCTCACATTTTTAGTATGGCCAACAAACAGGAAGAAATATTGTAAATGTAAATTGATCACGTTTTTTTCTAGGATCCGTTCATGTCGATCAACAAGATAGATTTCCAGGCAGTTTTTGCAGTGTTTATATGGTAACATCCTCCTCAGAGGATTTGTTTTTAGGAGTTTTAAGACAAGTCAATGGTCTTCTGCAAGAGACATCGCTAAGAGGAATAAATAAAATACATCTCAGTAGTAAAAGATTTCTCTAACATCCATTTTTGTTTCATTCATATAGTTTTGTGTGAGCTGTTCTGTTTGGATAGGACCAAAGTGTTTTTTCAGAAGAGCATCACAAGTAAAAGTATCATTCCAGTATCTGACACAAGAATAGTTCAAGGCCTTTTTTTACATTACATTAAGATCTCATCACAGAGGTGATGCTTTCCTGTTTTTCTGAATATCTTTCTGTGTGTAGCAGGTCCAGTTTTGAATATATTTTATTAATTCATTTTCACGTACTTTCTAGAGGAATGTGCGTATCTTGACAAACATGACTAATTGTTTAATATTGAGATTTTTCATTTCCTAATACTGCAGTCACATTTCAAGCTGTTCTTTTTCTTACACAGATTTATCTTTATTTTGTACCACAGATATCATGAACAATGCTCGTTTAACATTGTCAGTGGCAAATGTTTAGACTTCAGTTAAGTTTTCATCTTCAATGATGTTACTATTTTTAGCCCACCTAGGTTATTTGGACTGAAGAAGCAAAGGAGGTAGCATAGAAAGTTGGAAGAATAAACCCTATTGTGTTCTCTTTATTCAGTTTCTTTTCTCCTGCACACTTTCTTGGACTCAGTTCCTTCTCTTTGTTCTCCCCCACAACTCTTCTCTTCCCTTGTAAATCCACTTGAATGGAGGAATATTTTCTTTGTAAAACAGGAAACTATTTCCAGATTTAAAGGAGGATAGTCTGGAAAACCCATGGGAACAATAGATACTTCAGAAAAGAAAACAGAACCCTCTGTTGTTATTAGTACAATTTTGTGCCAAGACTAGAATTAAATATCTTGCACTTGTGGGGACTGAGCTCTCAGCTGAAGGCCTGCTCATCTGGTCTCTTTTATCACCTAGATGCCATCACCTCTGTTAGCTCCTCAGAGTGTGGGCACCTTTGTTGTCAGCACTTGTGAAGATAAAACTTTAAAAAAAGATTACCGATCCATTAAAAATGTTCATAAAGCAGAAAAATGGTAGTAGAAGATCCTATTAGGTACCTCAACTCATTATAGTTTTATTAAAACTAGTGCTCCCCCATTTACTGATAATGGAAGGATATTTTGTGACATTCTTTTAAAGGCAGTTATTAACGGGCCAAAAAATCATCTCTTCTACCTCTTGCATGTACATCTGGGTGCTAATCTAGCTATAGTTATTTTGAGACCTTTACAGGCCATTTATTAACCTCACTCCATGTCAGGTGGGGTGCCCTGTCACAGGAGCCATCACCCTGCTTAAGCTGCTCGTCTGCATGCACAGGTCTCAGCTGAGGCTAAAGGCAGCACTGAGAGGAAGTCTGAAATCTGCCAAGGGCTCCTCATGCCGAGCAGAGTGTTTTATAAGATTGTGAAATGGTGTGGAGGAGTTAGCACTGGGTCTGTGGATAAACAAAGACATCCTGTCTCCAGATCTGTTAGTAAGTAGCTTTCAGAAGCACCGATATCAATTAAAAAACGAATCATTTTTCTGTGTTTAATATTACTTTGAAGGTTTGAAATAGAGTCAGTCTGGAATACTCTCCTCTAGGTGGTTACTGAGGGAACCCTCATAGATGAGATAAGCATTGGACAAGGCACGGAATTTAGCGTTGAAGTTTTAAGGAAGAGGAAGGTTTCAGGTTTTAAAGGTGACCATGTGACCGTATGAATCAGTCACTACCCAATCCTATTTTGCTCTTTTAAGATTTTTTGTGTTTTGTTTTTGAGGTTTGGAGTCCTCAGCATGTGTGTGCCAGTGTGTTTGAGAGGACATGTGTACGTATGTGAGCTGCGCTCGTCTGCCAGAATAGATTCCCCAGAAAGAGTGCTGCAGAAATCCAGCTGCTTTTCCATTAACAGCCTTGATTTCCAAATGGACTCCAGGAGGATACTTTCTTGAGCTGCCTAGGGATAACTAGCCAATCCAAACTATTTCCTTTTATATGGTTGGCTGTGTCAGCTTTCGGCCAATGGAGTATAGCCTTCTTCCTATTATCATGTTAATCACCCATTGTTGTTTTAGCCTAGAAAGCCCTGCCTAAGCAAACACACACTGGTACAGAATTCATGGAATATGCCTAACTTCCTTAGCCTGGTGCATTTGTTATTATGGTGTTACAGCCTGTTCATTAACCTCCAGCAGGCTACCTTGTTGCCATTGATGACATGGGAAGTAGTTAAGCTCTTGGTAGCACCTAATTTGTTCTTTCCTCAGCAGGTGCTTGAGGAAATTGGATCCCATGCACAGAGGGGGTGACAGCAACTCCTCTGTTTAACTCAAAACTTTTGACTTATTACTGCTGTCCTAAAAATGGGGTTCTATACTTGGGTGTGGGGTGGAGGCTGAAGAAAAAGTAATGTGCATCTAAAAGTACACAAAAAGTACCCCCAAAAATGTTTTCCTTCAAAAGGTTAAAAGGGCGTTGTTTACTGAATTGGGTTTCTCAGTGCTGTTGCCTTGGGGTTCTCATCCATCCCATGTGGCCAGCACCCAGAGATTTCATGTGTGTTCTGCTGCTACCAGCTCTGGTCATGGGGATGCAGACCTCATGCTTGTGCCTAGTGGCAAGTGTTGCTGTAGGAATTATTCTCCAGAAACAAGTAGGCACAAAAGGCCAAATTTTTCTAAATTGCATCTCAAAAGATGTCTATTTAGATAGCACATTCCCATGCAGTAAATAAGCATGTACATGAGACCAAAGCACCGTACTCCTGATTTGGGAAATAAGAGATTTTGCAAGTGTACAAAAGCTTAGCCTTCATGTTTTTTGGTTCTTTTCGTTTGTTTTTGTTTGGTTTTTGGTTGTTTTTTTTTTTGTTTGGTTGGGGGTTTTTTTGGTTTTTTGGTTTTTTTTTCCCCTGAGTTGGATGTCTAACTTGTCAACATGCATTTTAATTTCTGCAGATGGTTTCTTGGATTTTTTCCTGCCACGTTGCACAAGTACACGCATCACTGTAAATCTGAGTGCAAACCCCATTTTCCTTGTGTGAATAAATGGTTCATGTAATTGCCTCTTCACACTGTCTTCTGACTTCTGCAGCTAGGCCTCCCTGGTATGACTGTGAGATGGAGAAAATATAAACAGATTGTACCAGGAAACATTTCTTTGTGGTAATGCAGTTTTTTCAAGATTTCTGATTAGAGACCAATACAAAATGCATTTTTTCCTTCACTTCTCCAAGTAACTATAGGTGCTCTGCCTACTCTGTTTTGAGTTTAATGAAAGGTAGAATTTTTTGAGAAAGTTGATCTTTCTCTGAAAACAGTTACTTTTCTGTCTTTTATTTCATTCTGGGGGAATTTTACTGCAATGGGTTAAATGACAGGAGCAATCTCATTGTGACTCAAGTACTCAGATTTTCAAGTAGTGTAATTTGAAATTTTTTAAGTCAAAGTTAAAATTTCTCCTAAAGCAGGTTGTTAATTAGAGATTGTGTTTATGGTCCCAGAAAAGCCTGGCCTGGGGATGTATGAGCAAAAAAAGGCTCAGTGGAGGAAATTTGAAGCATGTAACATGCTATGTTCATGATCACACTTGCCTTATGCTACAGTGCAGTTTTCTCTAATCTCTTTTTGGTTATTAAACAGAAAAAGACCTATCAATGCATCAAGTGCCAGATGACCTTTGAGAATGAGAGAGAGATACAAATCCATGTCGCTAACCATATGATTGGTAAGACATTCTTTACACTAGGCCACTCATTGGCTGCTTGTTTTTTACTACTCTTTGACATTCACTATTCTAATAACTTGTTAATATTCATGCTGTAATTTATTTTTTTATTTTTCAAGGAAAATGATTTTGATGTAATGATTCTTCACTTCAAAGCTTTTAAAATATGTGGTTGTAAAAGTGTTACTGCTGAGCTTTTTCCTTATCCTTTTGAGTCCTCATGTAGCATTTTCATTTATATTAAAATCAAACTTTTGACAGTATCTTCCATTTGATAGCATAAATTTGTCTCTATCTGTGTAAAAAGTACTTGCCAGTTGTCAACCACTTAGGAGCAATTATGTTTCAATTTCGTATGTCATGACATTGAATAGATGTAACTGCTAGCATTTTCCCAGCTAAGTGTGGTGAATTCCTGAGGAACATTGTCAAAACAAAACACTTACAGAGTTATTTCAGTGGGTTTTTTCTACTTTTTCCAGCAATTCTGGACTTCAGAAAGTTCAGCTTTTCAGACATACGAGTGTTTTAAAAATCAGTGCTTTCTGCCTTCTATGACAGTCCTGTCACAGGAGTTAGTAAAAGCATTGTTGTAACCTGATGGGTTGTATTTCTGCTGCAGCTGTATGATTGCTTCTTTGATGAACACAAAGAAAGGTTTTTTCCTATATGGACAGATGTTATAAATATATGCGTTGGCCCAAGAGGTCAGTTTATTTTGGTGCATAGACCACAAGAAGATACTTACACATGCCACTGGTAGGAATGTGTTGGATGAGACCCTTCAAGGACCTGACAGTGCTCTCTGTGTCTCATACATTCATATCCAGCATTTATCTCCCATAAGGATAATGGTTTTCCTTCAGCAATTTTACATTTAGGAAATTATTCTCCCATCAATTCAGGTATGTAACTCCTATTAGCTTTGAAGTGGATTATGCATAAATACCAGAGAGAGAGAAATATGGACTGACACAGTCTTCAAACCCCCACCCCCAAATGAAAAACATACATGTCAGTCACAATAATTTTCATCCAAGAGCCAGGCAGGAGTTTTAAGTTAATGTCAAGCAGGTTAAGAGAAAGATATCTAAAAATGTTTGCTTTTGTAGCAGGTGTTAATCTAATGTCTTGTTTGCAAGCTTGAAGAGTGAGATCCTTGTTAATTGGACCATGGTGATTTCATGTATCTCCCTCCTAGATTTTAAGAAAGAAGTCCTTAGCAATCTTAGCACTTGTTTCAACTTAATTTGTGATCCAGTAGCTAATAAGTGACTTTTAAATACAAAGGTCATGAAATGCTGGGTTAAGGTTCTGCTTGATTCGAGAAAGGAACTATTTTTTTTCTTTTGGAAAAATGTAATTTCTTCATTTTCCAGTAACTGATATGTGAAGTTTATGTATATATATGCCCATATTAGTGCTGTCTGGAATAATATACAATTATAAACACGACCTTACAAAGTTCTTAGCACCACTGGAAAACAACAGGTGTAGAACGCAGAAAATTGTGGTGCTGCTATTTGTGAAGAGTGTACCCATTGTTTCCTTGAAGCTGTACATCAGTTACTCTAATATTTGGAAGAACTCTATGTGGTACAAAGGTTCTATGGGCCCAGTTCTGTACACATAGAAAATTGTAAATACCAGGATGTGGTAAGAAAACGTGATAATTCTACTGTGGTGTCATATCTTCATGTTGCTTTGCTGAGGTACAGCCTGAGGATGTCCGTTAAGTTAGGGTCATCACTGCTTTTAATGGTTCAATTTAGGAAAGAGCAAAGTGTAGAAACCTTTAATATGGAGCCAAACTTCCCCTCACTCTGGGCATCTCAGTGCATGCCTCTGGGCCCCCGCTCCTTCAGGATATGCAACTGCTCACAAAAAAGGTGTTTCCAGTGAGTTTGCTCATTGGTATTTGTACTTTACTGAAGAACACTGAAGGGAAAAGGAGAGGCCAGATGTCAGCATTTCTCAAGCAAGAAATGCTGTGCGGATTTTTTTTACATAGTCCTGAGTCGGTAACAGTAGGGAGAGTGACTAGCTGCCTCCTGTGCTTGCTCCTGTCCCCTTTAGTCATAGCCTGAGTGTTTTGTTCCCTCATTCAGGCCTCAGGACAGACTGGCATGTGCCTTCTTATTGCTCAGGCTGGTTTATCACTCATAAGGGGTGCAAGAGTTTCCCTTCTCTGTGTTAAACCATCTGCCAGATGGGCAGCAAGAGCAAGAAGCTAATATAGCTGTTTCTGCAGCCCACGTCCAGTTCACAGGAATTATTAATGTCATCGTTGTCAATTTAAGATCCACGGATGAGGATTTGTTTGTGCTGGGGGGGCACTGAGATGGCAGGGTGAACATCCAGGTGTTTGAGAGACAGGAGGAGCTTGCCCTCAGACTGTGTGTCCTCAGGAGCTTAGGGCTGGCCTTATCGCAATGAACTTGTATCTGTCTAAAGTTAAGGTGTCTGGTTTAATATAGTCATTGAGATGCTGTCTGGGGAAAATGAATGATTGATACCAATCTAAGATAAGAGTTTGAGTAGGATAAGCATTTCCAGGGAGAGATTTTTATCTCTCTTTTGAATTTGAGGAGAGCCAAGACAATGAAGTTAGCCTTGACATGTAATTTTTAGGTAAAAAAATCCCTTGGCTTTGATAATCCAAGACCTCTCAGCAGCACTTTCTTCTCATACTTTGAGAAACACAAAATCAATAGTTGAGATATCTTAAACACTTGCTTACAGTTTTATTCTACTCAAGTGACTGTCAACAAAGGAATCCCTGCTCTGTAGCAGTGATACCTTAGGTAGCAGCGTCTGTAATATGACTAAAGAATTCAATTATTTCTCACATCATTGTCTTGAAAACTGCATCCAGTTAAGTTGGCTGTGCCTCCCTCTTCAACCTCTCAGACTCCCGGTCTGGAGCTGGAGGCCCTGTTCATAATTCATGGGGGTAGGGGGTTTATTTTTTTCAAAGCAGTATGCAGGGAATTTCCAGTACTACTCCCACACACCGCTTTGAAAAATTACCCTGCTGCACTCCAGCCCTTCATATCCTGTGCACAAACACAGAGGCACATTGGGTCCTGCACGGGGTCCCCAGGGAAGGAGCAGGCTGGATGCATCCCCAGAGGAGGGAAACGGGAGATGTTTTGTTTCAGTTTACGCTGGGGCCTGTAGGAGGGCTCTGTGCGGCAGAACAGACCTCCTCAGCTGGGGTTAGCCAGGAAGGGATCTGTTTAGGAAGGTTTTCAGCTTGGGGGGGGAGTAGTTCGGGTTGGAATTTTTTGAGAGCAGTGGTCTTTGAAACATTGCACCGATTGGGGCTCCTTTGAAACATTTCCATGCCCAGAGAAAGGGGATCCCCCTTTGAAACATTTACAGGCATTGGGGAGTCCACCTGGGACTATATCAAAAACTTTCAGTAGTTCTCGCTGCCTCTGTACTTGCTTACCTCCTGTTGCGCTGACCTGGCAATGTTTAAAGCTTCTCCCCCTTATCTCCCCGCCTACCTCTGCCTCTGATGTGCCTCTCCATCAGATGCCGGGGAGGATGGGCCTGCCGGCCCTGGGCTCTACGGGGGGCACGGCGCAGCCGAGGCAGCAGCCAAAGCGCGGAGATGTGTCGGTGCAGCCTCTGCCCAGGGCTGGGGCAGCCCTGCAGCTGCGGTCTCCAGCACAGGGCCGCTGCCAGGTCCCCGTGTGGGCAGTGGCTGCTCCTATCCTGCACTGCCAAGGGAAATCCCTTCAGAGCCCTGCACAGGGAAATAAGGATTAGGCCCAGGGTTTTCCTGTGCTGTTCCCACAGCCAGGCTGGGTTCCCTAATTGATATGTTTCAGGGTGTACGTAATTCCACAGACTTGTTCTCCAGGTGGGTCAGGTTGCTCATATCAAGGGGAAGTACATTTGGATCCCTGCCAGAGTTCTCAGCTCGTTGGGTAAGAGAAGTGGACACAGCAGTACTTCTCTCTATCTCAATAAAATGGGGGATGTTTTCCATGTGACGTTCAAAGAAGATGAGCAACTGTCCCAACTCTTCTTCCTCCATTCTCCAAGAAAATCTCCTGGCAAATATGCACACGAAGCTCAACTGGGGCTCAGTTAGTGCTGGAACGGGGCAAATAATGATTCCTGGTTTGTGCTGTAACACTGGGATTGCTGTAACATTCCTCCTGCCTCCGGCTCCAAAGGAATGTAAGTGTTTGTGGGCTCACGAGAGGCTGCCGCAGTGCTCGGCGCTCAGCAGAGCCCTGCCCCGGTGCCACTCCTGCCCTTCCCTGTGGAATTGCCAGCGCTCCCCGCCAAGACCCAGGAATGAGGGGGGAGGAGGGGCGCGGGCTGGATGTGTTTGTGATGTGAGCTTGAGGCCCTGTTTGTGCCTAGGGAGCCACTGCGGACAGAGCGGAGTGCTGAAGGGACAGCTTCCAGAAGTCACAGTGAAATGGTTCCATGGTCCAGTTCTTGAACCGCAGTCTGGATAAATTCCTCCCTGTTTGATGGGATGGGGTTGACCAAGTTAAGCACTGTGTTTGGGAGAGTTTTCTGAGTACTGCCCCGAGCCACGGCATATCATACATTGTGTGTAGTGTAGGACTCCAAGGGTCTTAATTACCTTTCCTGCCCTTAGAGATCACATTTCAAGTTCTGGAAACACTCTGGCAGAATTAAACACAATGAGAAGGGAAAACATCCATCCACAGTTACATTTCTTTCAAATGCATACAAGTATTTGAAACAAAACAATGGCCAACTATAGGCTTGTTATTTTGTTAACATTCAAAAATAACATAATATTTTAAAATAACAAAGTAAGTTGAGTGCTTGGAAAAATTCCAACTGCAATAATAACTACAGAAATAATTTTCTAAAAAGCAGCAATTTAGAAATCTCATTTTATGTTTGGAAGAATTAGCAGTTGATACCAAGCTCAATCACTGAGATGAAACCAGTAGAGGTGCAGGGGCTGAGATAGTACTCAAAATCAGGCATAAATCAATATATTACCAGTTATAGTTTCATTTTCTGTTTAAAAATTGAAGTAAACAGTTTTATCTTTTGATTTATGTTTCATAAAACATAAAGTTCATAAACTTTCATCTTAACAAAATTGCTAATTTATATAGTATATGAATAAAAATTCTGACTCATTTTGAATGGTCTTGAATGCCTTCCTGCCTTCCTGTAGATTCTGAGTGCATGTGTTTGTGACAAGGATGTAGGTAAGGATCATTATTGCAGAACTGACTTTTATACTTAAGAAGAGACTTAGCCGTGGGCACCTCTGATGAGTATGTGAAGCATTTCTTATATTCAGGCCTGATCTTGTGAAGCACTTTATTCCTCGTTCTCATTAAGGACAGCTAATGCTTCTCAGAATCTCTCTTATAATAAAACATATTTTATTTTACATGAAATAAATGCAGTCAATATTGGAAGAAGGGCAACTTTAATTCTTGTAAAATTCCTATTTCTTCAGACCTATGAACTTGTGTTAGTTAAAGTGTGTACATGGTAGCAATGATGATGACATTGTAAAGCACTGTCTTAGTAATAGCTTTCAGGCATTAAGGCAAATAAAAATGTGCCAGATTGTTTTTGAAGCATTACTTGCAAATTATCAACAGGAACATATTTCTGGATTCAACTGCTGAATGTGTGAATTAATTATGGACGCATTAGGAACTCAGAAATGTTTTTTTTAACTTTGATGTTTGTAAAGCATATTCCAAGTAATTGCTCTTTTAATGCAGAATTGAAGGTACAACCTTCTTATATTTACCCAGCACTTGCTTTAATATCCAATTCTATGTGGACTTGCCGTAATGAACGATATGTACTAGACTTTCATTTTGCAGCGCCTGCCTATTACGAAAGACTAATTTTAGAAAAAAAAAGTTAAGTGTACTTACCTTAAGAGATGAACACGTACAGGGTGTCTCCCTCCACGTGCCCGTGGGAGCCTCAGTCCCAGGGATTGGGTGGGGTCCTGCCCCTGCTGCTTGAGAGTCTTTGCCCAAGTGGAGCTTGCTGCTGGCTCGGGCTCCTGGGCACAGGCATCTGCTCATGCCAGTAAGGGTCTCCTGTTATTTTGCCCAACTCCTAAGCCCTGGGTTTTTGTTATTTTTTTTTTGCATTCATTACTTGTAGCATTAACCACATGTGCAAGTAATTAAATGTTGTAATGAGTATAGTTTATTAAAGGCTGGAAATATTTGTTTTCCAAGGCACACTTTGTCAGTGTAGTCCCACTGAAAGCCAAGTTGCCATTGCTAACAGACAGAAGCAGCTCCCTTTACTTCAGTATAAACAAATTTTGCCTTAATATAATGTATTACTTAATTGGTGTCTTACTTTGAAACTTCAAAACATTGTGTTTTTACTGTTCCTTCTTTTCTAACGCTGGAAAATAGATTATCCAAAATCTTAATAATTTTATCCAGTTGTCCTGTGCAGATGTGGCCTCCTGCAATTATTATCTATGCATATTTGTTCACACAAATTACTTCATTTCATGAGAATGTATTTTGTTTTGCTTGTTTATCGGGAAAGAAATAACATTCCCCTTAATGTATTCATTCACATATTCCTTTTGCATTTTTCATTTCATTTACAACTTGGTAATAGTAGTTCAGTTTTCACTGACATTTTTATAGCTGCTATGACAACATTCCTGTTTTGCATGATATGTGCATAATGGGCAATGATCGCAGTGTTACATTGCTTTCATTCTTTCTTAACTGTGTTAAGATTCCTTACAGCCTCCAAACTCAATTTTCATATGCAGTGATGATTACACCTGTTTAAACATTTTCCTGGTACTTTCATATTTATTCATAAAGGGAGCAGTTGATAAAACACCTTTTCTGCAATCAGTCTGAGTTTTAAGTGTGATATTTCTTCAAAGTTATCATTAACAGGCACCTCAGTCTAGTCCCAGCTTTTCAACATTAGCTAGGCAGTGTAGCAAAAAATGCTATTTTCAGTAAACTTTACCCTGTGTAGAAATAATTTTTCTGAATATGTAACTTGGCCTTCATTTTATTAACTCTGTTAACCTTGAAAACTGTTTTATGTTTGTATTTAAAAGTCTGCAGAGATAGTTTCTGCCTTATTCTCAGACATTTTATATTCATATGGCCATGTATTTCTAAGTTCACAAACAAATTTCTTAGCCCCTCTTTGTGAATCTTGATTCTGGAAAAGAAAGCAAGTCCTCAGCATATGGGGCTTGGGTTCTCTCTGCAGATGGTGAAATGACTCTACTTTCTGGTGAAGAGGTCAGCACCCCTCTGTGTCCTACTTTTGAGGAAAAAACACCAGAATATTTCTTGGCGGTGGAAGAAGGAAAAAATCCACCATCATTTCTAAGTGCAGTCTTCAAACTTCATATAAATAATATTTTCAGGACATTGTTCTCCTCGTGTGTGTTGTGGAACTAATGTCTCTCTTTGTTCTGTCCTTAAAATTTAGATGTTGATTTCTTTGTGGGAGCTTATTAGCAAGTAACACTTTTATCTGGATAACATAGATGTTATCCCCCTTTCTTCTTTATTCACTGGTTTGGAAATATCTGGTACCAGTACCACCTTTTCTGACTGACAGAAAACTTAGTGACTTTTTCTGAAAAGTAGATGACATATGAGAAGTGAATAAAGAACAAAGGAATGAATGTTTAGTGAAGCTGGAAAGACCCCGTACTTGGGTTAGCTAGGAATTAGCTTTGGCAGAGTTATAAAAGACTCGTTTTACCTCTTTGGGGAAACCTAGACAAGGTTCCAGATTCTTTCCTGTCATAGGAAAATGGGAGAAGAATGTCTTTAATATCAGTAATCTATAGTTAAATTCCTTTTCTGCTGATAAAGTTCTGGATTTTACTCTTTCTGAATATATGGTTCAATATTCAGCACTTTTGAGCATTGAAAAATGTTTCTTTTTTTTCTTTTGATTGCAGAACAACCCTCTGGTGAATCAGTGAGGGTGCTGGTGTGCATGTGCTGAACCCCAGCTCTAGTTATCAGAGAAAAAGGGTTTGTTCTTATGTGAAAGGTCCAGATTTGTACCTCCTATTACTTGGAAAGTAACAAAGTGAGGCAGTTGGACTGTTGCCTTTAATTATAGTTTAAACTCAACAGCATCCTTAACCTTGAGGAAGATTTAATCTGGTCTCCTGGAACAAGAGGTTACCAACTGACGTGACCCTTAAAAATTATTTCTGTTTTCTGATCGCTGACAAGCGAGTCAAATCAGACACAGCCCTCCCTGGATGCTCTGTTTGGGGTACTGGCATCTTTCTTTTTTTAATTTGTGGAGGAAAATTTTACTACCCTGAGGTTCCCTGCAACTGATCCCCATGAAGGAAACCTATGTAAACTTTTTAAACACTTGTACCTTTCTTATTGGTTTCAAGGCTCCTGGCACAGATAAAGCCTTCACACAACTGGTCTCTGCAGATGTGCTGCTTCCTTGTCACAGACTTTGTTCAATTGATTAGTAACTTTTGACAGCTTTGTGCCTTTTTAAGAATCAGAAGGGTTTTAATTGAATATTTTGACTTGACAGATTCATTGTGTGCCATTTTTTAAATTAAATTTCTTTTTTAGATGATTGCACCATAAGATTGAAGAAGGGGACTTCTGGTTGTCTCTGTCAGATTTCCCCATGGTAATGTCAAACTCTAAAGAAGTGGCAAGTTATGGTTTTATAAGTGAAAACAATTTTGTTCTGCCACAACTGAAGGAACCCAAAGAAATCATGTACGAATACCATGGTCTTCCAAAGACAGAGCTCCATAGCAGGCCCAAACACCTTGCTGTAGTTCCATAGGTGTCTTTTTCACCCATTTCATAGAATCATAAAATCATTAGGATTGGAAAAGACCTCCAAGATGGAGTCCAGCCTTTGACCGAACACCACTTTGGCAACTAGACCAGAGCACTGAGTGCCACGTCCAGTTGTTTCTTGAACATTTCCAGAGGTTGTGACTCCACCACCTCCCTGGGCAGCCTGTTCCAATGCTCACCCACCCTTTCAGTGAAAAAATTCTTCCTAATATTCAACCTGAACCTCCCCAGGTGAAGCTTGGGCCATTTCCTCCTCCTCTGTCGCTGTTGCCTGGGAGCAGAGCCCGACTCGCACCTGGCCGCCCCCTCCTCAGGGAGCTGCAGAGACCAAGAAGGTCCCCCCTGAGCCTCCTTTGGTCTGGGCTGAGCTCCCCCTGCTCCCTCAGCTGCTCCTGGTCTGACTGACTCTCTAGATCCTTCACCAGCTCCCTTGTCCTTCTCTGGACAGACTTCATCCCCTCAGTGTCTTTATTGAATTGAGGGGCCCAAAACTGGACACAGGACTCGAGGTGTGCCCACCAGTGCCCCGTGTGGGAGGACAGTCTCAGCTTTGTGTTTTGTGGTTTGTCCTGCTGGCACAAGCCCAGGGACAGATGGGGTGAATGAGGTGCAGACCTCATGGGGAGGAGCTGAGCCTTTTTGCCTCCTGCTTCCTGTAGGAAATGGCCAACACCTCTTTGGTCCAATATTTCCTTCTTTGGCACCTCCTGAATTGGTGGAGAAGACTACAAAAGATGGCACCAGGTAGGAAGTGCACCCTGCTGATGTGTTTGCATCACTACTTTAGTCAGTCACAGCCTACTTGGGATTTAATCCTGCCTTCAGCTGCACATCATCCATCATTTGGTGGACAGTCATGGGCCTTAAAAATGACCAAATCTTTTGATCATTGTGTGTGCAACTGGGAAGTGTGTAGATTTTATGATGACTTTATCCTGTTCTGTATTCACAGGGAAGTTTTTTATCATGGCTCAGGCCAGTCAGAGCCTTTGGTTTTAGGTTTTGCTGCAGATAGAGTTTGGGTGTTTTAAAGGATCAGCATCAACTAGCACCACTGGCGTGTCCTCTGTTGTTATGTTTTGCATGCATCAGCTATCGTGTATTATTGGGGTATGGACAAATAGTTCTTAAACCCCATGACTGTGAGTTATATCCAGGAATAAATATTGGCAATGAAAGTTAAATGATGAAACCTCATGCAATGAACAGTAACTGATTCAAGCTGGGCCGGATATAGATAGCTAAAGTTGAAGAGAAGAAAGTATTCCAGTGACGTTTTTCTCCTAGTTTAACTGTCTAGTTAAGAAATTCCATTTTTATCCCCCTTTTTCTTAAATAAACAACCAAAAAACCCCGAAAGACCCAAGCAACTTTTGCTTCACCATTTTTAAAAAAAATCTGTGGTATGGAGTGAAAAAAAATAAAAGCAAAGCAACCTTTCCTCTGCCTTTAAAATCTTTTTAAACTGGTAGTAGCTGTGCCTTCACTTGCAAAACATCAGTGGAGAGAATTTCCTTAGAAGACTAATTCTAATGTGCAAGAAACTGAAGTCAACAATGTGCTAAACCTGAACGATGAACTTCCAAGGGATGGGGAATTTAGATAATGAGAAGTTACTTGCTTAATTTACTTTATGTAGCGTTCAAAAATCTAGATGGACAATTTAACTTTTTAAAAATCTATGCCTTTTTAACTTACGGATCTTTTGACTTAGTTCAACAAAGAAAAATTTTAAAAATACAGTGAAAAAACAATCTATAACTTTTTTCTGTAATTACAAGAATTCAAAAATTATGGCCTGACATTTAAGTCTGTAGTTCTTTTATAATTTTCTCATCTCTTAAAAAAAAGGAATCATATTGTACTACCCCATAGTTATACATCAATCCAATACTATAAAAAATACTTGAGGTATTGTAAAAGTTAAATATGTTATTAAAGCATTATTAAAAGGAAAGCTGAATTGTCTTCATGTTTTCACTGAAACTTGTGAGGATTTCTTTGTTTTATTAGTGTTTAGCAGTTTAATATCCACTGTTAGGGTATCAGACAGATATTTCCTGTAAATCATTAACTGAGTGGTTTTTCTTTTGTGCACTTGTAGTCACTGCAATCTAAACATCAGTCTGCAATTTTGAAGAAGAGACATTTGTCATGGAAGCTGGGAGGCCAGATTTTAGTTAAGACAAAGGCGTGGCTCTGTTACCTCTAGAACTGTGACTTGACACTCTTTTATTATTAGCAGGTGAAAATATTGAGGTTTGATTTCTCCTTCCAGTGGAAATACTGTTAGATCTTAAGTGTACAAGGTGCAATTATATCTATCTTGCATCTTTGTTCTTGTTTGAACATGACTTACCGGGAAAAGAACTCCAGAGACCCAAAAGACATATTTTAAATGGCCTAGTCAAAGACTTTTCCCATTTTCCTAAGGCTTAAACTGGGGAGTCTGCTGCCATTTGCAAGCTAGCAATACAGTAAAAGCACATCATTGTACACAACATTTTATTTGGACAGCTGTATAAAAATGGCAACACACTGTGAAATCCATTAACAGCAAAACATGTTAAATTCAGCAAAATGCATCTCATGTGGAACACTGAATAAGAAATTATAGTCTGAGTTTTACTAGCTGGTTATCAGACTTTGTCTTGAATGAAGAAAATTGAATTTTTTTCCATGTGTCTGCCTGTAGTTACAGTGAACAGTGTACAGTGGGTTTTGAAACCAATGTGCACCTGTAAATTCTTGCCCCGCAGATTCTTGTGCAAGGTTTTTGCAAATCTAAATACCCCTGAGGAGGCTAAAGGGGGGCAGTTTTCGCTGAGGCAAGTAGCTCTTACTGCATGTTGGGTCCCGTCTGCGCTCACTTGCACCACTGTGTTCAGAAACACTTGGAGGTGTAAGTTCTAGGGATGTAGGAGTAAGAGCTCAAACGGGGAATAAAAGCATCCTTCCCCCTTGTCTCCCTGCTGTGCCAGTGAGGACTGCAGTCTTGCCAGCCAAGAGCAGGTCCTTTGCCTCATGAGGGATTTCCATGAGTGGATTTTGCTGTGCTGCATATAGTAAGACTTTTCACAGTTAATCAATAGTATTTAAAAATTCAAAACCCCTCTCCAAAGTATTTTGCATTTCCATTGTTCATACTGTTTAACTAGGAGATGTTGCTCATCAAGATAGGATGCCATTAAGTATTCTGGTAGAGAAAGAAAAAATGAGTTTACTCTTGCCTGGTAGAAAATGAAACAGCCATGTTAACTTTAGCTCTAATCATGAGATTAAAAGTCTAATGGGGAATTATATCATTTTCACTCTTCAAAGCCAGCATCAGTGACCTTTGGAGAGTTTTAACTTTAACAGCTTAATGATTTCTCTCCTAGAAGATGGAAAAAACAGTCTTTTCCTTGACAAGGAAATGAGAAGTGGATGAAAAAGGCAAGCGCAAGTAACCGTACGCTGAAGCCGGCTAAAGGACTTTTAGTCATATTCAGTACAACTCGCGTGAGATGGTTTCCAGGCTTTGTTATCCCAGCCACCGGCTGCTCTGAAGGGAGACAGATAAAGGCAAGGCAGAGCCATGGGGCTGGGGGACAGCGTGGGGACAGCCCTGCTCCTTCACCTCACTGGCCTGTAGTGGTGCCAGCTCTGACCCGCGGGGCCGAGTGTGCACGCCGCTCATCCTGAGCAGGTCTGCTGTCGTGTGGGGCTTGTTTCCTGTGCAAGAGCACTGGAATTTCTTGTTTCAGTTCCTGTTTGCCGCGTTTGCGAGCTCAGGCTGTTGCTCTTTTGCCAAGCTGGCAGCACGCGGGGGGAACTTCCTGCGCAGGGGATGTAAAAGCGATTCTCTGATTCTTCCTCTGCAGCCATTGGGAGATAAAAGCCAGGACATCAGGGACTGCAAAGAGGGAGCCAAATTATATTTATAATATTAAAGTGAGTGCATTTGTGGTTTTGCCATTCTCCAGGGTTTTTTATAAGTAGAAAAACATGAATTAGCATTTTCCATTTCCATATATTGACTGGAAAAATAGCCTGCTCTCAATTAAGACCTATAGCTTTTGGGATGTATGCAACAATTTTATAAAATATTTACAGCAAAATTTGCATTTTACATGGTATTACAGTTTTTCTTGTGTTTAGTATAAAGGACTTAGGCCTAAGAGAGGAAATTCATCCAGTGCACCAAAAGGGAAATATATCTAAAATTAGATTGTTAGTATTCACAACAAGGAATGTCCAGTGCTGACTGTTACCTCCAGTAATTACTGAAGGTCACTTTGCCTCCCAGCTATTTGCTACAGCCGCTGCAAGGACCGTGCTCCCTGTGCAGAGCTATCACTATCCCTTTAAAACTGCCTTTGGAAGCGATTGGAGCTTTGTGCTAGACAGATAAGTAGAACATTTTTTACCAAATGTAAATGCGCACTGTAAAGAACATAGCTATTTCCTGGATAATTTGCAGTTGTATATTTTATGTTAATTTCACCGAAAATATTGCACCCCTGCCAGGTTTAGTAGAGGCTCACTGTGATATGAATAATTTCTAGCGAATCTTTTTTTTTTTCTTCATTTAAGATTTGGCACCTTTTTAAGATTTTAATAATAGCAACAAGGAGGAAGATTTAGAACAAGTGAAACATTAGAGCCAAAGAAATTCACATTGAGAGCTAATGTAAAATAGCAAGAATAATTACATGGAAAACAGTTTCCACAGATGTTTTTCCTTGTAATGTAATAACTATTTACTAAACTGTTTATTTTAGGCCCTTGGTTTACAATAAAATATTTATACATGCTCTGCTGTAATAAAAAAATATTGACAAAATACTATAGAGATTTTTAAAAGACAATTAGTATTTCCCTGTCTGGAAAGTGAACACAAGAGAAGCAGCACCAGCCCTTGCCATGCTTGCTGAGAGGAGATGCAGGGTTAGCAGCAGCATCCTTTGTGGGTTTGTCTGTGCTTAGCTCTGCTAACAGGGAGACTCCGAACTTGTGGCAATCCAGAGGGTAGCTTACTGAAGAACACGAAAGTCAACACTCCAAAGACTGTGGAAACATTCTTTTCCACTTCTTTGCGGGAAGAAAAACTTTATTCCATTCCTGAGTTATTATACCATAAGGTTATGTGTTGTCTAAGCAAAATGTGCCTGTTTTAGGAGCAGGTTTAAAGTTCAGGGTGCCAGAATCCTGAATCTTGTTCTTTAAAAACAGTGTGGGACAGTGACATCTCTGAAGCACTGCCTCTGGCATGTTTAAAGCTATAGCTTTATCCTGACTGAGCCACATCTGTCATACACCTAATTCATAAAGCTCCTCACGTGCCCATGGAGTCTGTGCACTGGTACACAGGGACCAACCACCTATGCAGATATAGCAGTGCCTTAGGGTGCTGAAAGCATAAATTCAGCAATACTGAAAGGTCTACAGATTATACTTTCCACACATAATCTTAAAATGTCTATTCTTCTGTTCATGAATATATAGAGGAAACTTTATTTTGAGATGTCTATGGCCTTACCTTTTAAAATCTTGAACACAGGATAGTATCCTGTAAGAAACTTCAGTTCCTCTGCCTGCCAGTTTTGTAAGAGAACGATTTATTTTTTTTCTTCAGAAGTTATTGTACATCTTTTACTTAACTCTAAAGTGTTGGCATGCAGTAACTTTAAAAAGAGGCCTCCAGGACAAGAGAGAAAATACCTTTAATTTCATGGATACAGACCTCACTGTCTGTGTGGATTTGAGTACCACCAGCATGTTAGAGCAACCTGAAGTCTGAGTAAAAACTGCATGGCTGGATCTGAACAGCCAACGTTTGGGAAGCAGGATGGTTTCAATATCTAGATATGAATCCATATTTAGCAGTTCGGGCTCTACTTTCAAGTAGACAATTCCCTTGAGTTGCCAGGCTAGCAAGTTGTGAGCTTTATCATTGCAGAAGAAACAGGGTAGCTGCCTTCTGGAATGATTTGAAAAATGAATTTAAAATATATCTATGAACTTTCTTTCTTGGTGAAACTAATAGCACTCACCTGTTTAAAAATCAGTGGGGTGATTACACAGATTTTTGTCATGCTGGGTTCTAACATGCGCAAAAAAAGAACAGGGCAGAGCAGAAAACAGCAAGCATAAGAACTAAAACTGAACAAAAGAGGGAGCTAAGAAATCTAAAATGTTCAATTTTAAGGCAGAATAATTATAGTTACCAGATGCCTTTTCTTGTAAACAGGCTTGTTTTCATGGTTGACTCTTACAGAAAGGCCAGTGCATGTGAGAGGTTTGCGAGCCTTGTTACTGTTGTGCCATGCAAAGCCATCATGTCCCATACCCATGGTTTGCCCTTGTAGAACCTAACCACAACAGCTTTTTGAGAACTAAAACCTGGCTTTCCCTGCCGGTGCAATGAAAATCTGCATAATTTAAAATCAAAACTACAATAAGAAAAATAGATGGTGTAATATGTGCAGTGTTTTTGTAAGTTACACCAAAGTTGGGTTCTTGGCTTTTAGCCTTTCCTACCTTCCTGCCCCTGCACCGTTGACACATTGCAGAGTGCTGCCAGGTTACGCAATTATTTCAGTGCAGCTCATTTTGAGTCATTGGTAGGGTCCAAAGCTAGCATTAAGGAAAACAAAGGAATTCGTGCTTGGAAGTCAGCATTGCTCTGTACACAAGAATTTCTTTATTTTTCAAGGACTATGTTATTGTGTAAGCTAATGGTTTTGTTTTTAAGTTATATTCTCAGGGGCATGGACATCCAGGATAATCGAGGATGTACTTTTAATACCGATCCTGCAATGTTAGGTCTCTGGTGGAAAAATTGGCCCAACTGCAGGGCTTGAGCCTTGGATTAACCCCTGCTTGGAAGAATTGTTGGTTTCCTGGTGCTGAATATGTTTGTAAATTGATACATATTACCTATGTGTAGTTCCAATGAAAGTAAATTAGCCAGTTCCCTTCCCACATGCATTTTAAAATGCCACTTACTGTTTATCACAGTAGAAGCCATTATCTCTGTTACTAATTTTGAAAAATAAGTACATCTGCCAGGGTTCTGCCATTCGTTGTCTTAGCCCAGCTCACCTTCTCTGGCCCTCCCTGCTTCTCCCACCTCTGTCAGCAGGCTGGGACTCCTCTCCCTGGGAAAGCTCAGCTCACAGATCTCTCTCCAGCCCAAACTGGGTGTATTTTCAGCTGAAGTGGGAGTACAGGACAGATACGTAAAGCAGAAATGTAGGTCTGAGAGAAGAGGAGGGCATCTTTTGGAATTTTGAATTGCCTTTTTTTGGCTGTGGAGAGGAGTTAAGGAATTACATACTTAAATTGTGCAATGTTATTGGTAATTCTGCATGGAAAATATTTTCAGCGAGGTAGATTAAGGAGTAGAGCAAGAAAGCACATGTAGAGGAAAACTGTGGAAGGTTTGAAAATCCATGTGGTATGAGTTATAATGCAGATCCTTTCAAACAGTCTCCAAAAGCATTCACCTAGTATCCCTACAATGTCCCTGCATGTAATGAAACAACTGGCAGAGAACATTATTTTAATATAGCATTGGCTGTTAGTGTCTCTCATACTGGATCAGGAAAAGAGTTCAGAGGAACAGATATTGCTGAAGAATCTGTCTCCAATTTTCCCTTGGAACTGCATTTCTAGGGCTTTTAAAGGTTTATGTATTTAACTTTGCAAATCTTCATTTTAGATTTTCATTTGCTGCTTGGGACTTCTATTAATTTTGCAGTGTTCATTTAAGTTGATCCAGCCCTTTATGTCATTTCCAGCTTGAAATGTTAGTTCAGAGATAAGCTTTGTTATTAAATGCTTAATCTCGAACACTTGTCTTATTTGGTAAGAATTATCTCTGAGAAGTAGGCAAAGAGAAGTTGATTGCTGTGGTTTTAAAGCAGCTGTAACTGGAGTAGCCCAAGTACTAGTTTACAAAGGTTGGCATCCCTTCAGTTTGCCATCGCAGCAGCTGGACTTCATTAAGTGCTGGTGTTAATTACTGGGAGAGTGTTGGTTCAGTATGTGAGCAGCAACACTTGGGGTGACACACAAAGTAGGAAAAGGGTCACCTTGAAATAGAAGCTTTAAAAAAAAACCCAAACAGGCAAGGCAGGGCTGCCATTAATTTTGTAACTGCATTTAGCTCAAAGTTTTTCAGCAAAGAGGGAAATAAGCACTACTGTGCAGCAGTGAGGAATGGCTTAACTGTGTGTGCCACTGAGGAGGCAGGAACGGAGCTGAGTGCTGGGGAACTTGCCCCGTAAGAAAGGAAGACGTTAATGTCGTATTTTCTGTGTGTGTTGTGTGAGAGAGAGGGAAAATTCTTTCTGTATTCTCCAGAGTGTTCAAGCCATATGCAGTATAGTTTGAGGAGGAAATATTAATAATTTCTTATACTGTAAATAGTATTCTATGGAGAAAACCTGTTAAGGGTTTGTATCTAAGGAATGTTTAGGAGATTAATGTCATGGAGAAAAACATAAAACATGTGGTAGCATAAAACAAGTATTGCTTGGAAATGTTGTGTCCTAAAA